>JAQZBX010070409.1:0-15418 GCA_029593785.1 Cabassous unicinctus
CCAGGCAGCAAGATGATGACGTAAAAGGAGAGAGACAAGACGAGAAGCTCCGAAAGCTCCGAAAGCTCCGAAAACCAGGAGCCGAGGTGGCGCAGATGGCTAGAACACCTCTCTCCTACATCGGAGGTCTTCAGGATCGAATCCTGGTGAAGACTGGAGGAGGAGGATGAGAAGAGATGAAAACAGACACAGAGAATTGCCCAGCAAATGGACACAAAACAGCAAAATGGGGAAGGGGGGGTTTAAAATGGATCAAGTAAAGAAATAAATCTTTAAAAATAAATAAATAAATAAAGGGATAGTCAGGACAAGTGCACAATACCCCCCTTCATTTAGGGCAGGGCAGGTCCCATTCCTACTTCTGACTGAGAGCCAATTTCCCCAAGATGAATTATTCGGAACTCACTCAAAAATCTGAACATAATCTGTTTTGGATTAACTTTTAACATACTTTTCCATGCCCTAGCCACAGTCACATTGGTTTCCCTTAGCTAAAATTTTAATTATATAGTACAGTTATTTGCAAATGTATGGTTATGAGCCTCTAGAAGTTATTTAGACACATTTTTTAACAGTTTAGCACCTATAAATATCTTCTACTATCTCAAGCAAGCAGTGATATTGTGGAGGTAAAAAATAGAACCTACCTGGATTTGTGTCCTATTATTCATTTGGGGGTACAACAGGATACTTCTAGTCCCACTAATTGTGATATTATGTGAAGTCACATAGGGTTCAACTTTAAGAAGGATGAATATTTTTTCCAAATAGTTCTTTGTGTTGTTAGGAGTAGCCTAAGCTTCTGTTCACCTTTGGTGCTATAACAACTTTCAAAACTTCAAACAACATGACCTGACTTTATACAAACATCAAATAAAATCCCAGCACCTCAATTACCTAACTTTTAGGCTAAAAAAAAAACATAGGTAAAAAAGTTAGAGAACATGGGGAATAAATGTTGTTTCACATGGTTAATCAAACATAACACATTTTGTGTAAAGGTCTGGAAGAGCTGGTTTGGATTAGCAACACTACATTCACCCAATAAACACGATGACCAGGGTAAAGAGGAGGCGGGCAGGCTGTTCACCGTCACGTGATGAGTGACTCACCCAAACGCTTTGCTACCATGTCAACAGGTTTCCACTAAATCACACAGCCTTTCTATATAAACCAAATGCTGAATTTAAAATATTTTTCTCTTTGTTTTCTCTGTGGGGTTTGCTTCTTTTTCCCTATTAACTGTTTCTCTAGTTGCTAGTGAGTTCTAAAACTGCTCTTCTCCTAGGGAGCATTGTTAAATAAATAAATAAATCTTTAAAAATAAATAAATAAATAAATATTTGCTAAATCTAAGTGATAATGTACTAAATTTCTTCAGAACATACTCCTAGAATTTTACCTATCATGTTTTTTCTCTCCACAAGGACACAAGACTTATCTAGATTTTCATATACAAAGGTTTTAGATTTAAGAAAATCAAAGAAACACTGTTTTCTTATATATAATAAAGGAATAACAATGAGGGAGTCCACTGAGGATAGTCATTGAGTGTTGAATAAAGTTTGAATGCACACAGATCAGAGCTCTCGGGAGTGGAAATAACAGAATCAAGGCCATGTGGAGAAGTATGAAACAAATAATGGACAAGAACTCAGGAGATATGGTCTGTAGTTAGCTACATCTAGGCCTATTGTTTAATCTTTGCAGAACATACTTTCTTATCCGCAAAAATGAGATTCTTTTACAGCATATCTTTGATACATGAACTTGGCCTACTGGCTGACATGCATTTGATAGCTAGGAACTGGTCTTGTGTATTTAGATCAATAGATCAATGATAGGGCATTTGAATAATGTTGGATTTATTCCTTTTATTAATGTCCTATATGAAAATAAAAGCATCAGGATTGTTTTACATTTGACAGTCTGCCTAAGTGGCCGTAAGATATTATAGTTCTTGCTAAGTAGTAAGGAAATACTGCATGCATATAGGAAGCCATTAGTATTTAAATATGAATACATAAATAAAGATATTGCGCATTCCTTGAGCCCTTTTCATCTCAAGCAATTTGTATACATCAATACCTCCATTGAAAGGTAGCTGTGGAGAGGGGGTATGATAAATCTATGCACACTGCCAAATTTTAAAAGTGAGATTTAATCAAGCGTATGCTGGAAGGATCAATTATTCCTAGACTGTTTCCACACATCACAACTATTTCCATACATCACAAATAGAATAATGGAATAATGGAATTGAAGAAAGAGGCCACACTTTTCATGGTACGTCTCTAGACTGTGAAGCATCTCAACTACTTAGTTTGTAAAAATTTGATAGAAATTCTATTCTAAGGCGGGTTGTGGTAGTCTAGATTGTTACTTTTTAATGTTTCTATTTTTTACATTTGCAGCCTAATTTCCCAACTTTCCCCATCAGCACCCTGTATTTCAGCCATACCCAGAAGACTCACCCTGAATGCAGAATACACTGTAAAATCCCTCAAGCAGGTTTGTTATTTCCATTCTGCTCCCATAGCATCTGTTCATCCATCTCTAACTCTTTTTACATTACATATAGCAACTTTCACATAAATCTATAGTTTTAGCTCCCCAAAGCATTTCTTTTCATACTTGTCTCTGAAAGCAAAGAAAATGTGTGTTTTTTGTTTGTTTGTTTGTTTGTTTGTTTGTTTTAAAATCCCAGCCCCAAGTACAGACTCTGGCAAATACTAATTGCTTAGTAGACATTTGTTGAATTGAATTGAAATGCAATGATATTCCATCTAAAGAAATTCTACCTAGGATGTTGCAATAGCTAGTGCTTCCATTTCTTCAGAAAACAGTTTTGAGTTTGTTTTCTAGAAATGCAAAGGGAAAGCATTTGACTGAAAGCACCACCTGCTGCTTCTTCACACAATGATAGGTAAGACCTGAGTTACTTCAAGCTTGTGTTTTAACTCCTCTGAATGTGTTTAATGACTATATTTTTTAATTACTTTTTAACTTCTTGAAATAATTACAGTAATCCTTAAGTTGATATTTTGTGGAATAAGCATGCTAAATATTGATGTAATAGAAGATAATAAATATTTATTCTTATCTACGTTTTTAATTCCTACATCCTTATAGCAGGTTCCAATCCACTGTCAAAATGTCTGCTTTTAGGCAGATGAGATCAAATGGGATCCTGTTTGAAAGAAGTTTTCCAATTAATTTTTATTATTTTTAACCAATATAGAGTATCTGCATAAACCATAGAATGTATGAAAGAGAAATTTTAATACTTTGATATTAAGAGATTTAACATTGTGGCCCAATAAGTAAAATATAATATTTTTGGTCTTTACATAAATGGAAGTAATGCCTTGGAAATTTCTAAAAGAAAAAATATTCTGCTTCAGTTATCTGTTTATCATCTATTGTCTACTATCTCTCTGTTTTATATCTATCTCTAAATATTATATATATTTTTTCATATATCTATATATTTTAATATGTAGATGTATATTTCACTAACCATCTGTTTTAGTTTACTAGGCTGCTAAAGCAAATACCATGAAATGGGTTGGGTTACACAATGGAAATTTATTTGCTCACCATATTGAGGCTAAAATAAACTCCAAATCAAAGCATCATCAAGGTGATGCTTTTTTCTCAAAGACTGGTATACTGGGCTGGCTGTTAGCGATCCTTGGTCCTTAGCTCGTCACATGGCAAGACACATGGTTGTGTCTCATTCTCTCTCCCTTATCTTCAGGATTCCATTGATGTTCAGTTTCCTGCTTCCTGTGATTTTCTCTCTCTGTGTCTGAATTTCATTCTGCTTATAAAGGACTACAGTAATAAGAATAAGACCCATCCTGGGGAGTGGATGTGGCTCAAGTGGTTGAGCGCCTGCTTCCCACATAGGAGGTCCCGGGTTCAGTCCCCGGTGCCTCCTTAAAAACAAAAAAACAAACAACAAGCAAACAAATGAAAAAACCCACTCAGGGGAGCTGATGAGGTTCAGTGGTTGAGTGCCAGCTTTCTATATACAAGATTCCAGGTTCAATCCTTAGATCTGGGACCTCAAAAAAAAAAAGAAAAAAAAAGACCTATCCTGAATGAGGTGGGTCACGCATTAACTGAAGCCTTAACTTAATCTTCATCAAAAAGTCCTACTTACAATAGGTTCATACCCACAGGAATGGATTAAATTTAAGGATTTTTTTTCTGGAGTACATTCAGCTTCAAATCACCACACCAGGGACATGACTCCTGGGGTGTGAGACTCCCTGGGACCGAGGGATTCTTACCAAGTGCCAACTAGCAATGCACCTGGAAAATGACCTTGAACAGAAGGGGGAAAGGGTAAATATAAATGAGTTTTTATGGCTAAGAGATTTCAAAGTGAGTCCAGAGGTCATTCCAGAGGTTATGCTTGTACAAGTCTCAGCAGGATCTCATTGACTGCCAAAGTAAATATCGCCTCAAATAGTGGGGCTCCTGAGGACTCTGAAGACATCCAGACTCTATAGGCAGGGCAGATAGCTCAGGAGTTTGCCCTGCCAGTGGACCCTACTTTGGAATTTACGCTCCCCAGTGTGACAGAGTTGGAGTCACTTGTGGTTTCCCTACACATGGCTCTTCTGCCCATTCTATTTGAACCTATAGTTAGTACTAGACTTAATAGGTGTATGTCCAAGAGACTTAAATCTTTGGGCTGTCCATGTGCCAGCTGGGCCCTGAACTCAACAGAGTTGCAACACCTACTCTATAGTTCATTGGACTCAGAACAACTAAGTTGGACAACACTCATCCGAAGGAACAGAGAGAGTCTGCAACTGCAAGCAAGATGGTCCCATCCATCTGCCCCATGGGATCTAAGACCCCTCTCAATTAGAGGCGGAGTGGGCATTACCATCCGAGAATCCTCAGGATTGGGGAATGAGCAATGGACTTGAGTAGACTTACTGTTATTCTACTATAGACTTATTGTTATTCTAGCAATGGAAGAATTTTTATTATTGGTGTGGAAGCAGTGGCCACCAGAGATTCTGAGGGGAGGGAGAGGGAAAAACAGGTGTAATATGGGGACATTTTCGGGACATTGGAATTGTGCATGACCGAGTGTAAACTATAATGTAAACTATAATCCACACTTAGTGGCAATGTTCCAATATGTGTTCATCAATTGTAACAAACGTACCACACTAATGAAGGATGCTGTTAATGTGGGAAAGTGTGGGAGGGGTAGGGAGTGGGGCATATGGGAATACCCTATATTTTTTATGTAACATTTATGTAATCTAAAGTTTTTCTTTTTTAAATTTAAAAAGAGTTTTAAATTTAAAAATTTTTAATAAAAAAAAAATCATCACACCATCTTTGTATTTAACAATCTGAAATGGTTAAACTATTGTAAATACTCAGGGTATCAGCAGAAGCATGATACTGTCCCAGGATTTTACAGATCTAAGGGGAGACATGGCCTCATGTAATCATAGTTTAAAAATGGGTGCTGCACCCCATCCTCATTGTCACCTTTAAGCAGCCCATTTCATCTCTCCCTTTGCTTCTATAGCATATTGTTATGTGGAAAATTACTTTAATTTGTTTTATTGCTCTTGGTTAAAATTAGCATTATAAAATTATAAGATACAGAGCATATTATCTGATTTATGATGTTATGATGCCCTGTCTTAAAGCTGCTTTTTAATATTTCCCCAGGTTTTCAGAGCTCAAAAAACAAGATTTTTGTTTAAAGGAGAAAAATTAAAATCTTGGCTTTTTCTGTTTGGATCACATTTACAACCTTCAGCGTTATAGGTAATCTTGTCTTGGCATAGCTTGACTCTCGCAAAGTGATTTAGAAGAAGCAAAATATATTTGTCTTGAAAAGACTTTGGATTCTGATCACCCAAATCATTCTTTATTTAGGAATAATGGTTTAAGAAGTTCTGAGGAACAGAAATAAATGAGCTGGGACATGTCTCCCCAAAATAGATTTATTCTTCTTCCCCTGTGCTCACAGATAAGAACTTGAAAACAATGGCTTATAGGTCTCTTCTTGGGAGATGCTGCATTTCTCCAGTGCTTCTGTCTTGAAAGTCACAGACAACCTTCCAGTTTTTGAGTACTTACTATGTGATAGGCACTGTGATGAGCATTTTACATTTTATTACCAACAAGCAAATAAAATTGGTGTTATTCACATTTCACAGAAGAAAATGAGGTCCTAAGAAATTCAATAACTTGCCTAAGGTCATTAAAACTCATAAGCTTTGAACTAGAATTTTAACTTAGGTCTGTCCATATCAAAAGCTAATCCTGGCTCTGTCTGCCTAGAGGAGACCGCACCAAATCTTGGCGTGTATTTCCATCTTTCTCTCCCATTTCTCAGCAAGCTCTGTTCTTTCTCCCATTTTCCAAATAAAATTTTTTTTACTGGCCTGAAAAACCAAAAAAAGCTAATCCTGGGAGCAGAAGTGGCTCAAGAGGTTGAGCACCCACTTCCCACATGGGAGGTCCCAAGTTTGGTTCCTAGTGTCTCCTGATAAAACAAAAAAACAAACAACAAGCAAAACAAACAAAAAAGCCAACTCAGGGGAGGCTCAATGGTTGAGCACCGGCTTCCCACATACAAGGTCCCAGGTTCAATCCCCGGCCCCGGTACCTCAAAAAAAAAAACAAAACTAATCCTATCTTTCCTACACTGTAAGCCATCTGTCAAAAAGCTATGTCTAAGGTCAGAAAGTCAGAGTGGGGAATGAGGCACCATTGCAGCTCACACACCCGGGAGCATGTTGGCTGGATCACCTGGGTGGTCTGGGACAGCAGCTCAACCTGCAGCAACTACAACCTCTTTCCATTCCTTTGATATCAGGGCCGAGTGCACATTCAGCTCCATGATAAAGGGAGCCAATTTCAGCAAGACTTCTGTCAACTGTAGGCAGATTGGAGTGTCTCCAATTTTATTTCTCCAGGCTTGCGAGGCCACCAAATGCTCTCATGGTTTCTCTGCTTTCTCTGGACAAAGCCTGTTCTCTCAGCTTTTTCTCCTGCACCCCCAAATCAGCAAATGCTTCCAAAGTAACAGCAACTGTAGGCAACTCATGTTCTACAATTCTCTCTTGGATGAAATCTTGGCCCCTTCTAGTTCTTGTTGCTTTGTTAGCTCTCTGATGTTGCAACAGATTTTTTAAAAAATCATCTGGTGTATTAGTCAGCCAAAGGGGTGCTGATGCAAAGTACCAGAAATCTGTTAGCTTTTATAAAGGGAATTTATTTGGGGTAGAAGCTTACAGTCACAAGGCCATTAAGTTAAGTTACTTCCCTCACCAAAGTCTGTTGCCACGTGTTGGAGCAAGATGGCTGCCGGTCTCTGCGAGGGTTCAGGCTTCCTCTTCTTCCTAAATGTCTCTCTCCCCAGGGCTCGCTTCTTTGCGGGCTCAGGTACTCTGGTCTCTCCACAAGGTCAGCTGTAGACTATCAGGCTCTCTCTCTTCCCAGGGCCTCTGCTGTATCTATGGAGCCGTCTCTAGTCCTCTGTGTTCTTCTCCTCTGTGTTTACTTCCCAGAGCTCCAACATCAAAACTCAACCTTCTGCTCTGCCATGTTGTTTTCTCTGTGAGTCCCCACCCATCAAGGGAGCGGGGACTCAAGGTCCTACTGACATGGCCGAATCAAAGCCTTGATCATAATTTAATCAAGCAAAAATGAAATCTCTGAATCTAATAAAATCTATTAGGCCCAGAGGAACAGACGAGTTTACAAACATAATCCAGTATCTATTTTTGGAATTCATAAATAGTATCAAACTGCTACATCTGGATATTTCTATTTATTGTTTGTGGGAACATTGATCTGCAACAAGCTACTCTATTCTACTCAGAGTTCCAAGTTTCCATATACAGTTTTAAAATATTTTGGTTATCAAAACATTTAATTCATATGCACTCAGTGATGCTCAGAAATGAAGGGCTCTAGATTGACTTAATGGCTGTCAATCAGTGTGCACACACAGCCCCTCCATTCAGTACCCCAAAGTTAAAGAACTTTGATTGACTTTGCTAAATCAAAAACTGTTTTCCACAGTTTGAATAGACCTTTATTGTTACTTTGCCATTGACCTTCCAGAAGTAATAATCAAGTTCAGTTTAAAATTTTCAATGCTTTTCTCTGTCAAACAATGGACAAAAATGTTTGTACACTAAAATATGGAATGGGTAATGAAAGAAGGTAGTTCTTCCAGACATGGCAATGTGACCAGTTGCAAAAACAAAGACTATGATTGTTATGAGTATTTTTCCTTATTTTGTTCTGAATATTTGTGTGTATATATACATAAATACTTGTGTTTTCCTGGAAAAAAAAAAGCCATATCTTACAAAAAAATTATGTGGTTCTTAAAAAGAGAGCCATAATCAATGGCATCTTTTTAAAAAGAAGAAAAAAAAGGTAAGAAAGAAGCAACATGAAGCTTATTATTGCTATTAAGACAAATTTCAGGTCAGAGTTGAATTAACCAAAATCCTAAAATCTTTGAATTAGGATCTATCAATAACTAAGTATGTTTACTTTGTATGATTTGTGGCCTGACTCTTTTTAGAATTTAAAAAAGGGAGGAGTCTTGGCTGTTTATTTTACCCCACCTGATCCTTCCTTTTGGGTTCAGTTAGTCTTTCTTTCACAACTAGGGTAATAGGAACGAAATAATACTATTGGAATCTGAGAAAAGCAGGGCAGTAGATGAGATACACTAGTGGATGACCTCCTATTTGCTCTATGTAATCATTTCAAGAAGGACTTCCTTTTTCATGGATGTTAGCTAGATGTTTTACCTTTTGGGACTACGTATTCAATCAGCTCCATCAGCTTATCAATATTTGCTGAAACAAATTTTCTCTACAGCTTCTCTAAGTTTGATTACAAATGAACTCATCTTCTCAACATGATGTCATTTGTCAACTACTGAAATGTTTTTCAAATCTAAAGTATGTTGAAGGCCCTAAATCTCCACTCTTCCAAAGAATTGCTTAGTTTAATATAACGACCGCCGTTACTCCCCACTTGGTTAGAGGCTGTAGGAGCCAAACAATTGACATTGATTAGACAATAAAATAAAAGATGGTTTGCGCCATGATTTCCCCATTTGATTTGCTTTCCACTTTTCTCAAGTATCTTATTTCCTTTCACTATGCTTTGTATATGTGGGTGTAATACATGCATTCAGCCTCAGATGAGCCAGATTGTCCTTTCTGTCTCTATCAGTGAATGACATGAAAAGGCACACTTTCTACCAGGACCCCAAACTCAGAAGATTTGCAGTGCAGTATAGAATTGAATGCAAGCTCTGGGGCCAGACAATTTGGGTTTGGCTCTGTCTCCCCTGCCAGGCTTTGGGTGAGATACTAAAATCTCTCGGCATAAATTTATTCCTGTGCAAAACAGGGGTTATAATAGCACTCACCTCCAAGAGCATTGTGAGAATTAAGTGAGGCAACACACGGACTGTGCTGCTTAGTAGGTACTCAGTAACAGTAAACACAACATATGCCTAATCAATTAACTACAAAACAGAGAAGAAGAAAAAAACATAGCAAACCTAAATGTTGTGTGATATTCAGTGTGGCTCCAGTCTCTTCTCCAAACGTACCCTCGCCCTCCAGCATGGTATCACTTTTTGCACAAGCAATTTCCCCTCGTTTTATATGCCCCCTTTTTACCTATCTGAATACTAACTTTACCTCAAGGTGCATCCCACCTCCTCTGTGAAGCTTTCTTGGTGCATAATAGTCCACACTGGCCTTTCTCTGCTGTGAACTTTAATAGATTGTTGACACCAGCATTTCTCAAATTTCCTTTGCTGTTGTGCACATGCATTATTTCATGGAAAAGGAAATCATTTGCAAACTTAAGTACCTTATAATTAGTGACAAATTACTTGTAACAAATCTCACAATGACAGTTGTGTGTCTAACACAGCTTAAGAACCACTTTTTTATATGTCTAATTTGAACTTTAATATATAGTCTAATTTGAACTTTAATATATAGTCAATTCTCAAGGGATTGTGTTAAAAAAATACTTTAAAATTTTAATTTGTTCATTGGTTATTTGGACTTCAGAACTTGTTTTCTCATAACCAGTGTAATAAAATATGGTTATGTTCTCAACATACACTCAACCATAATGTAATTGGACTAGAGAATTGAAACAATCTTTGTGTAGCAGTACTGGAGCATAGCGCAAGAGTACAAAAAGTGCTAGCAAGTGTCATTGTCTAACTCACCTGGGAGTGAGGAGAATAAAGGATACTTTTGTGTGTTTGTATGGAGGGGAACAGTGCAGATTACAGGAGTAGACGGATGGACTTTAGGGAGGGGAAGGAGGGGGATCAGAAGGGGGAAAAGCAGAGAGGGAGAAAGAGGGGAGTGTGGGACATATGTGTTTGGGAAACAGCAGCCCCTTTAACTGAAGGAATAGGAAAAGTGACTATTTAAAAATAGGGTGTAGTAAGCACTGGTATAGATTTTTGTCTCCTTGGTAAAAGTGAAATTTTCTTGAGCACAGAAAATAGAGCTTTTATACTAAGTTATATTCCACTCAACACCTTGCATATGATATAGCCTTGTACTTGATAGCTTCCCAATGTATGTGAACTGATTGGTGGTGTTTTAGTTTCCTGAGCTACTCAAAGCAAATACTATGAAATGGGTCATGTTAAACAATGGGAATTTATTCGCTCACAGTTCTGAGGCTGGGAAAAGTCCAAACCAAGGCCTCACTAAGGCGATGCTTTCTTTCTGAAAACCAGCTGCCGGCAATCCTTGACTCCTCTGTCATATGGCAAAGCATATGGTTGTGGTCTCTCTCTTCTCTTCTGGGTTTCCTTTATTTCAGCTTATTGCTTCCGTGGTTTTCTCTCTGTCTGTCTGAATTTCTTTCTTTTATAAAGGACCCCACTAACAGGATTAAGATCCATCCTGATTGAGGTGGGTCACACCTTAACTGAAGTTGCCTCATCAAAAGAGCCTACTTTCAATGGATTCACACCCACAGGAATGGATTAACTTTAAGAACTTACTTTTCTGGGGTACTTACAGTTTCAAACCATCACACTCCATCCTCTGGACCCCAAAAAGACATGTTCCTTCTATATGCAAAATACATTCACTCCAGCACAATATCCCAAAAGCCTTAGGCCTTTCAGAAACAATGTTTAGTACAAAGTCTCATCAAAATTGGTTATGGGTGTGGTCTGTCCTGGGGCACAAATCCCCTCCGACTGTGGACCTATGAAACCTAGATGGCAGGACAGTCATAGGATAAATATTTCTATTCCCATAGGGAGAAATTGGAAGGAAAATGGGTTATGGGTCCCAAACAATTCTGAAACCCCGCAGGACATACTCCATTAGATTTCAAGGTCTGACAGTCATCTATGGAATGATGTTTTGTCTTCTGGCCCTGATGGAGCATCAGCCCCATCTTTTCCAAGTGCTTCTACAGTGGCCATGTCCTCCCCAAACACTGAGATGGAGGCTTCACCCTCTCCAACATTGGGGTGGCAGCCAGTCTTCACAATTCCCAGGGCACATGCTTAACCCTCCCAGAACACTGGGGTGCAGCACTCTTTTCGAACAATGGGGCAGAAGGCCTCCCCTCTCCAAGTACCAGGGTACTCACTTGCCACAAACATAGGTGGGCCTGCTCTCTTGGTCTTAGGTCCAGACCTCAGCTTCTATGGTTCTGCCCTTGGAGTGATTTTCCCTTCAATTTGTCCCTTCTCTGTCCCTTTTGTCCAGGCTAGCAGTGGTTTTGTTCATATAGATCTCACAAACAAACAAACAAACAAACAAAAAACTTGTCAGTTTTTCAGGTTTTATACAGGGGTCCAAACCAGCAGACAGTAGGACTTTCCACAGATCCTTCCTGGATAACTATATCTCCAATCTTGACTTGCATGGAAATTGTGGACTGGTTCTATGTCCAGTTAAACCCTCATATTGAGCACTGTTCTCTGGGGGATTTGCTTTCTGGAAGCACAGAATTTTCCAAGCCATCAGTTTCTTGTTTCTTTATGCCCAGGAGTTCAGTTCTCAGCTTATCCCTTTCCTCTGTCATTTTACATTAAACTGCAAGGAGAAACCAGGCTGCTCTTTCCACATTTAAGCTGGATATCTCCTCAGCTAAATATTCAAATTAATCACTTTCAAGTTCTGCCTTCCACTCAACATCAGAACTCGATTTTGTCCAGTTCTCTGCCAATTTCAAACAGGGATCACCTTTCCTCCAGGTCACAACAACACATTCTTCACTTTCTTCTAAGGCTTCATCAGAAGTACCTTTTAGTATCCATATATAGACAATCTCTTCAAAGCACTCTAGGCTGTCTCCATCAAGCACCTCACAATTCTTCCAGCCTCTACCTATTACCCAATTCCAAAGCTGTTTCCACATTTTTGGCATTTGCAATAGCAGCACCCCACTCTCCTGGTATCAAAATCTGTTTTAGTTTCCTAGGCTGCTCAAGGCAAATACCAAGAAATGGGTTAGGTTATACAATGGGACTTTATTCACTTACGGTTTTGAAGCAGGGAAAACATCCAAATGAGGCATGGTCATGGTGATGCTTTTTTCCCAAAGACCAGTTGTCAGTGGTCCTTTGTTCCTCTGTCATGTGTCAAGGCACAATGGTGTCTCCTGATCTCTCCCTTCTCTTCTGGATTTCCTTGATGTTCCATTTCTTGCTTCTGTGGCTTTTACTTTCTTTGTCTGAATATCAGTCTCGTATAAAGGACTCCAGTAATAGAATTAAGACCCTTCTTGATTAAGATGGGTCACACCTTTACTGAAGTAGCCTCATCAAAAGGTCTTAGAGTGAGTTCACACTCACAGGAATGGATTAAATTTAAGAACATGTTTTTCTGGGGTACATACAATCCTAAACCAGCAAAGGTGGCATATCATTATATTCTTTATTAGCCTCTGGAAAGTTATCTTGATGAATTCTCACTATAATTAAAGAAGACACAGTCCTATTTTCATATGTATAGCTAATGTTTTTGTAATACTTTTTAAAGAATTGCCACATTCTCCAAGGGAGCAGCAACAGTCCCTCAAGTGCAGGGGCAGTGTCTGGCAAAGGAGGATGATCCACTGATGGGCCCTTGTTATTGATGACTAGCCTTACAAGTCTTTGCTCTTGAAATTGAAACTTAGCCTGTTGTTATGGGGTGCCTAAGGTTTGTCTCCTGAGAGCCTCCTTGTTGCTCAAATGTGGCCTCTCTCTAAGCCAAACTCAGCATATGAATGCCTTACCTTCCTCCCAGCGTGGGATATGACTCCCGAGGATGAGCCTCCCTGGCACTGAGGGAGTACTATCAAGTGCCAACTGGCAATACGACTGGAAAAAGACCTCAAATAAAATGGGGGAAAGGTAAAGACAAATGAGTTCATATGGCTAAGAGACTTCAAAATGAATCGGGAGGTCATCCCAGAGGTAACGCTTATGCACATCTCAGTAGGACCTCATAGGCTTCCAAAGTGGATATCATCCCAAATAGAGGGGCTCCTGAAGGCTCTGGAGACACCCAGGTCCTATGTCAGGGCAGATAGCTCTGGAGTTTGGTGCCTTATCAGTGGGCCCTACTTTGGAATCTGTGCTCCTGAGAGTGACAGAGTTGGACTCAAACATGTCTTCCCTGCACATGGTTCATCTGTCCCTTCTATTCAAACCTATACATGGTGCTGGAGTTTGTAGGTGTATATCCAGAGACTGGAGTCTTTGGGCTGTCCATGGGCCAGCTGGGCCCGGAATCTCGGTGGAGCTGCAACTCCTACTCTATAGCTCAATGGACTCACCCAGGACAAATGGATAAAAGTAAATAAATAAATAAATCTTTTTTTAAAGAAAACACATCTTAAATTGACAAATACAGTATTCTAATTAATATTTCTTTTCCAGTTATATATAGTGCAAATAAATACCTTCTCAAAGTTTGTGGTTTGCCTTTCAATTTTCTTTTTGGTATGTATATATTATTAGCAGAAATTCTTAATTTTAGTATAATTGAATTGATCAATTGTTTCATTTATGTCTGTGTGTGTACATGTCTTTTAAGGAATCCTTCCCTATTCTAATTGCAATTAAATTGTCAAGAACTGTGAAGGGTCTGAGATTTTACCCTAGGCACAGAAACTCTGACCCAGGTACAGCAGGAATTACAGGCTTCATGTCTGCATTGGTTCTCCTTGTCCCCCAAGTCCCATGGGAAATAAAGTCACATAGATGCTATGCATGCAGTGGGTTTACAGCCAAGAAACCCCAAACTTAGGAAACGCCAATCTTTCAAAGAAGACTTGCTCAGTCTTTGCCTTAGAGGGAGATTATCTTTATTACCCTGGTTAGCCAATCTACCACTGCCCTGGAAGGAGCTGCTAGCTCTGTCTTCTAAAGCTGTTTGCTGTGCAAACATCCTTGAAAAAAATATTTCAGAACAAAAGCTATCAATGCTTCTGCTTACAAGGTGTGCAAAAACATAAGATGCCCATGGAGAATTGTCTTAAAACAAAAATATTTTATTATATATATTTTAAATGTTTTATAGCCTTGCCTTTCACATTAAGGTCTTTACTCTTTAATACATCTGGGATTAATATTTATGTATCATATGAATTCAGGGCTCAAATTTCATTTATGTTTCTATATAATCAGTTGGAAAGTCCATCTTTTTTCATTGATTTGCAATATCAAGACTATCAAACATCAAGCATCCATAAATGTATGGATCTGGTTCTGAGCTCTCTAAACTGCCATTGTTTCAGCAATTCTTGGTCCTTTACATCTCCATACAAAACTTAGAATCAGGTGTTAAGTCACACACACACAAATCCTATTAGGATTTTTGTTAAGATTGCCTTCCACTATAGATCAATAACTTGGGGAAAGATACATTGCTACAACATTGTGTCTTCCAATCCATGACCTTACTTCCCTCCCTCTCCCTTTCTCTCTCTCTTTCTGTCTCTCAGCCACTTCCTATCACCTTTTTAAAAGATCTTCTTTAATTTTTTCACCAAAGCTTTTCCCTATAAAGTTCTGGCACATCTTTTATGAGATAAAAGAACTTTGTAACTTTCAGATATGGTTATAAATGATACATACTACAGTAACTTACTAATTTTCACATTGATTTTTATAAATTGATTTGGTATTTAGCAATCTTGCTAATGTCTCTTAATAATATTAATAATAATGTATATATATTATTTTGCATTTTCTACGTATACAATAATATCATACGTAACTACGAAAGTTGATTGTTCCTTTCCAATCCTTATATCTATTTTTTTTCTTATAAGGGATTCCCATATACCCAATGCCCTTCCCCTTTTTCCCTCTCCCCTATTAATAACATTTTTTTTTTTT
>JAQZBX010070410.1:0-15419 GCA_029593785.1 Cabassous unicinctus
CCTAGGAAAAATTTAAAAGTCTGAGTGATATTTAAACTTATCAAAGACCATGTTGAAATTACAAAAGCTTATCCAGAGAAAAAGCAGAAACACAGGGCAGAAAGAAGTAAGAGGGTGAGGAAAATCTTGTCATGTTCAGAGAAAAGATGTTATTGATAAGCTCTTGATGTTGGTGGAAAGAAATTGAGCAGAAATGTTGGTATAATAAGTTAGGGGTTCTCATTAAAAGAATAAAAGTAAAATTTTTATTCTCCAGAGTAACAAAATTTACCCTGAGGAAAGTAGGAAAAGACAAAAGGAAAAAAGGAATAAATAGTAAATGGAAAATATTTAACTCGAGAAATAAATCCTATTACAATAAACAGTGGAAGGTTAAAAAATTTTTATTGAAAAAAATATTCTAGGCAAATATGAACCAAAAGAAAACTAGGCCAACAAATTTAATATTGGACAAAAGAGAATTTAAATCATGAGAGGAAAAAAAGTTATTTTGTACACGAAAGAAACAATATCAAGAATATATAATTATCATGAGCATATATCTACCTAACAGTAGAGTCTGAAAATATATAAAGCTAAACCTAGCAGAACAAAAGGTTAAGAACAGAGAAAATTGTGGGTAGGGGGAGGCAGTATATGAGAACTCTGTACTTCTTGCAGGAATTTTCTGTAAATTTACAACTGCGCTAATAAAAAAAATTAAACAACAATAAAACAACATAACGATAGAAAAGAATAGCTAAATCAGCAACAGTAGTTGAAATTCTAATCCATCTCTCTCAGAATCTAATAGAGCAGGTAGATAAAAATTGAGCAATGATATGAACGATTTGAATAACATCCTTAACTAAATTTGCTATCAGTATATATGCCACCAGTCATTCTGGGCTATCGTCTCAGGGATGAAGAGTATGATGTGGTTTTACCATTTCCAAGAACTTCCTTCAACCTTATATTGTCAAATCTCCCTTTAGGATTCTTCAATGACAACTTAGACGAATGTCCTAACTCTTTAAGTCATTCCCGATTATAAAAAGTCCACTCTAGTTAAGACTTAAAACTCAGTTTCGGCATAAATTTCTTTTCCTCTCGTCTCTTTAATGCAGACCACACAGGGAACTACACTGGGGACATGGACCTGTATTGAGGAGAGGCCACCATACACTCCTTTATCTCTCTCCACTCTAGTCAAATACAGAAAAAGGAACAGGATAAAATCTGGTTCTGGTGATAACTCTGCCTTTTCCTTTTATGAGACCTAATTCTTCTGTTACCTGGGGTAAGAGAGCTTATCTAACCAGTCATTGGTAGCAGGGCAGTTCCCTGGTCTCTCCTTGGATCCCTGGTTTTTAGATTCCTATCACCTCAAGGAGTCAAGAATCTACAGGCCTGCTCCACCCACAGGGAA
Organism: Cabassous unicinctus; assembly: GCA_029593785.1. Lineage (NCBI taxonomy): Eukaryota > Metazoa > Chordata > Mammalia > Cingulata > Chlamyphoridae > Cabassous > Cabassous unicinctus. Next base: position 1,409 of record JAQZBX010070410.1, read on the forward strand.
AAGAAAAAAAAGCCTCTCACAAGGAACTGCACTTCCTTCAAAGTTGAAAGTCCCAGAGCCCATACTAGAAAGAGGCAATGAGGCACTTACCCATGGCACAAAATTTAAGAAAATACCAAAAAACTAAATAATCAAGATAAATAATATTTTAATGTTATAATTTTTAAAAAATAAAAATTAAGGCAAAACAGCTATTATGAACAAAATATCAATTTTTTTAGGTAAAAACAGGATCAACATTGTTGAGTTTTCCTTTTGCCTTCAGCTCCAATATCGCAGTCTTTATTGTGACTGCCTCTTTCTCTCCCTTCAACAGGACTTTTACATAGACAGGAAAAGAGAGGGTAAGAATAGGAGCTGATAGTGGCAGAGTCAGTTCTGCTTCCTCATAGTAAGCCCTGAGAAAAATGTGCAGCTTCTAGTCTTAATGAATCCTTTTTAAAAGTGGGAAACTTAGTGCCTCGTGGTATTCAGCAGATGGCTCTACCTCCCAGTCAATTCAAGGCAATTCCAGAAGCTCAATGAGAGTTTTAAAGAGAAAGAGAAGCTAAAGAGCACCTCCAACAAATGCAGGAAACATATCATTTTCTGAGCATATATGATCCAATACAAAATCTCCATATTCTAGATTCTAAACCATGAATAAATTCTGAAGATAAGACATTGCCAATATTCAGTTGTTCCAATAAGTGACCAAACAACAATTTCATTTGGTCCAAACTAATACATCACACAGACTATATATTCTTTGACCATAATGCTATAATATTAAAAATCAATAACAAAAGGAGAGTTTGAAAAATATTTCTGAAATCTGTCACGTAATAACTAAATAGAAGAATTTTGCCTTTGGCAATGAGAGCGTAGCTTGTTTTGGATTAAGCGCTACTCCATTAACATCTATTATAAAATCTGTACATAAAACAAGCATTTAAAACATTGGTGACCAACCAGCACAGACAGAACTTGAGACACTGTGACCCCTTAAGAGAAGAGAAAAATGCTGAGGGAGATCCATGTTCACCTGACTTTTTCTCTTTGAACATTTGCAAATTTCTAGCATGAGGAAATAAAACCCTAGCATACAGTAGCAGTTTCAATGGGCTGAGGACACAGATGCTAGTGTTCAGGAGAGCTAAAGTGACTGGCACTTGAGCGGCAAAAGCCTGAAAGAAGAAAACCACAAGGAAATCAGCTTAAAAATCTCTTTTCAAACTCCCCTTAACGCTTTGACCAATTTCTAAGCTGCATATAGGGTAACACTGCAAAAAACCTACCAGGAACCAGCAGCAGGAAGGGCTAAGCAGAGATTTTTAGAAGACTTCAGGTTCTGGGAGACAGAGCTAGCAATTCAAGGCCTGCCAAAGTGGAATGGCCCTGTCAAACATTCCAGGCTCTCAGTTGAGACATCAGAATGTCAACATCCTAGGAGTAAAGGCAAAATGAAATAGAACAGCATTAAAACCAAGCTTCAACAGATTAAGCGAGCTGTGTGTACCCTCTCTGCTGTCAGAAGAGATCCTAATCCTCTTAGGAGGAAGATAACACCATCCAGGCTCTCTATAACTTTTAATACACAATGTCCAACATCCAATTAAAAATTATGAGGCATGTAAAGAAGAAAAGAATCAGTTAACCAAAAACCAAGCAGAATAGGAACTATGGATGATTTGTGTATTAAAATCACTTGGCAGAGACATTATAGTAACTATGCATGGTCAAGAAAATATAGAAAAATATGGAGAATTTCAGCAAAGATTTAGAATCTATATAAAAAAGTCAAGTAGAATTTCTAAAATTCAAAAATACAACTAAAATGAAAAATTCATTAGATGGTTGTAAGAGCTTATACAGAGCAGAAAAAGAGGATTTATTAACTAAAAGACAGGCCAGTTGAAAGTACCAAGATTGAAGTAGAGAGGAAAAAAATATAGAAAGTGGGGAGCACAGTAGAAGAGATATGTGAGACAGTGAAAATGTCCAACATTTGAGATTTGGCTCACAAAGAAAAAGAGAGTAAGCATGAGACAAAAACATAATCTGAGGAAATACTAGTTAAGAATTTCCTAAACTAAAAGAGTCAAACCACAGATTCATTAAACTTTAAAGCCCCAAGCAGAATAAATATAAAGAAAACTACATTTGGCGCAGCATGTTAAAAATAAAAGACAAGAGAAAATCTTAAAAATATTCAGAGGGAAAAAAGACATATTGCCTTCAAAGGAGCAATAATAAGGCTTTGGACTGATTTGTCAACAAAAAAACAATGGATGCCAGAAGGCAAATGGAAAGAGATCTTTAAAATACTGAAAGAAAGCAAATACCAAGCTATAATTTTATAGGCAATCAAAATATTCTTCAAAAATGATGAACATATGACAACACGGATGAACCTGGAGGACATTATGTTGAGTGAAGCAAGCCAGACACAAAAGAACAACTACTATATGGTTGCCCTATTATGAACTAAATATATTAAGTGAAATATAAATATATCATGTGAAATATGAATATTGGTTAAATTGTATATATAAGACCGTTTTTCTTTGAAGCAGAACAAATGTAGGTTAATACTACAAAATGTTACTATTAGACAAAAAAGACATTATGCTAAGTGACAGAGACCAGACATAGTGTACTATATATTGTATGATTCCATTTATATAAAATGTAAATATTAATCAATTTATAAAGATGAAATTAGATTAGTGGTTATATAGGGCTGAGGAAGGAATGCTAAAGGGTGTGGAGTCTTTTTTTGGAGTAATGAAATGGTTCTAAAATTTTTTGAGATGATGAATGTACAACATTATGATTATACTAAGAGCCATTGATTATAAACTATGGATAGATCATGTGGTATGTGAATATATCTCATTAAATCTGCTTAATAAGCAAATAAATAATTGTGCAAGAATAACCAGAAATAGCAGCTATCTACAGCAGGGGAAACAGAGAGATTGAGAGGTAAGGAATTTTCTTGTTTGTCTGTTTTGTGTTTATTATTATTATTATTGAAATAATGAAAATGCTTTAATAATGATTGAAGTGGTGAATGTACACTTTGGATAAACTGTATGCCTTATCAATATGTATCAATAAAATTGATTTGGTTTTTTTTTTTAACAATGAAGGTGATAGAACATCTTGTGCCAGAAATAAAAAAGTACTCAAGAAATTATGAGAACATATCAGAACAACACAGAAACTAGCTTAAAAGAGTTCCCACTAGCCAAACCTGGAACAGTTTGAGTATCAAAATTAATAATGAAAGTAAGGGATTATACCTGATTGAACAAAATAAGAATTTCATAAGTACACACTGATAGTAAATACATTATTGAATTAATTAAAGTAGAATGCCAACTAAAAACTGTAGAGGGAATGACGGAGTTAGAAAATTGCTAATTTGTAACCATTCATAATAATAATTGATTCAGACAAAAATCTTCAATGGATGATAAAACTACTTGGTGAAAATGTGATGAGGAAACAGGATATTTACATACTTACAAAATATCTTCCCACAAATTACTTATTAATTGCAAAGAGACATTATGTGTCTTCTAATGTGATGCCCTGAGAAGGAAAGATACATTACTCATTTCTGCCAAAACGTATAACTTCAATCTAAACATAGGAAAACCTAAATCAAGGGGCAATGGGCAAAACGTCTGGTCTGTACTCTTCCAAAATGTCAATATTATGAGTGAGTTAGGAAGCTATTCCTATAGGTCAAACTAGAGACGATGAAGACCTGAGTGTTTTAGCTTCCTAGGTGGCTCAAGCAAATACCACAAAATGGGTTGGGTTAAACGATGAGAGTTTATTTGCCCGCACTTTTGAGGTTAGTAGAAAGGCCCAAATCAAGTCATCATCCAAATGATGTTTTCTTCCTGAAGACTGGCATTTTGGGCCTGGGATCCTTAGCTTGTTCCATGGCAAGGCACATGGCGATGGCTCCTGTATGCTCCCTCCTCTTCTGGGTTCCACTGATGTTGAGCTTCTTGCTCCCTCTTGCTTTCTCTCTCTCCATGTCTGAATTTCATCCCACTTATAAAAGTCTCCAGTCATAGGATTAAGACCCATCCTGATTGGGCTAGGCCACACCTTAACTGAAGTAACCTCATCAAAAGGTTCTACTTACAATAGGTTTACACCCACAGGAATGGATTAGATTTAAGAACATGTTTTTCTGGGGTATATAGAGCTTCAAACCACTAAACTGGGCTAAAGCAATCACAATGGGGATTTTGAGGTGGGTATAAAAAATGTGAAGTATACATTCTACAATTCTAGCATGTAAAGACGGCTTGGATGTGGTAGGAAAGGAAGATGAAGAAGCCCAAGTTTTCCAGCTGGGATATTTACCCAGAGTGAGATGTAGGAGAGCACTTTTAGATGACAAGGTGGGATGAGTTTTAGGGGTAGACTTACTCTGAAATACACATGAACCATCCATCCAATTAAAGGTGTCTGGCCAGCATATGAGCTGAAGAGAGAGAGTGGGGATGGGAACACAGAGAGTCTGTGGAGCCATCTTCTTGTGGGGAGTGGTTGAAGCCTTGGGATTAGGAGAGCACACCCAGCTGAGCATGAAGAATAAGAAGAGAAGAAGAGATGAAACTTAGGGACCACCAGAGGACTGGGCAAAGGAAAAGGAGCCAGCAAAGAAAAATAAAAGGAAGGGCCAGACAATTTAGAAGAGAAATGGAAGGACTTGGTGTCTAGGAAACCAAAGAACAAAAAAGTTTTTAAAACAATATACCAGGCACTATTCTAGATATCAGCATAAAGAACTGCTTAACATGATCCCTGCCCCACAAAGCACAAAAGCTTGTTAGAAGGAAAAACAGAAAACAAAAAACAAAAACTTTTTAAGAAGTAAAACATCTACCTAGCATGCACTGGAAGAAAACTATAGATGCAATGCAATGGGAGAATAAAGGGTAAAGCTTGAAACACTTCTAGTGTTTTAGGGAATGTGTCCCCAGGGCTAGTGGAGCATCTACGGGTACTCTGGAATGGTTAGTTAATGGGCGTGGTGGCAATTGCTTTATGCTGGTCATTACTAACCCCAGGAAAGCCACTGGTATGCTTGAGTGAACTGTATAAGTATTCACCCTCAGAGGGTCATGAAAGCTAATGAAGGAGAGTCTCGCCGTTTACATTGTGCAGCTTATTCATGACCTTTTGCATTCAGTCACCTCTTTTCTTAAAGAAAACCAGTAGAACTTTTCCTTTTCTCAGTCCCTTTTCCACGTTAAAAAAAAAATCACGTTGTTTGTTGACTGTGAAAAAAAGGATATTCCATTTGGAAAGAAAGGCAGGGACCCTATTAAGAAGGGCATTCTACTAGCACTTTGGATAGAGTGGTAAAGGAGACAGATAAGAAAATTATAGCAACAAATGCACAGATAGTGCTTAATATGTGCCAGGCCCTGTGTTCTACAAATATTTAAGTCATTTAGCCTAGGTTTTGTCATGATCCCCATTTTACAGATGAGGAAACTGAGGCAGAGGGAAATTAAGTAACTTGACCACAGGATTAGTAAATGGTAGGGCCAGGATCTGAAACCAAGGGCAGTCTAGCTCTGGAGTCCTTCTTTTTTTTTTTTTTTTTCCCCTATATGATAGTACTCATTATTATTGTGAAATCATAAAATACAGCATGGCAAAACAGCTACAATGAATTCAGTAATGGTTTGAAATGAATTTATCTTATGGTGCTCACAATAACATTTGTGCATATTTTCAAAGATTTAAAAATATGTATTTTTGATATAAAGGGTTTTTTCTATATGGTATATAAACATATGGTACATTTTATACATATAGTTGATATCCATATAGCAATATGCATATATTTATATTAAATAAATATGATAAAATAAAATAGAACATACTCATATTTATATGAAATATTATTCATGCAGTCTTTCTACATACAATATGTTTTTTAATATAATTTTTTTATTTTTCAAAGATACTTAGATTACATAAATGTTACATAAAAAATATAGGGATTCCCATATGCCCCGCTCCCCATGCCTCCCACATTTTCCCACATAAACAACATCCTTCATTAGTGTGGTATATTCATTGCAATTGATAAACGCATTTTGGGGTATTGCCACTGAGCATGCATTACAGTTTACATTGTAGTTTACACTCTCTCCCACACAATTCTGTAGGTTGTGGGAAGATATATAATGGCCTATATCTGTCATTGCAATGTCATTCAGGATGATTCCCAAGTCCCGAAAATGCCCCAGCATTATACCTGTTTTTCCCTCTCCTTGCCCACAGAGCCTCCAATGGCCACTGCTTCCACATCAATGTTGTAATTTCTTCCATTGCTAGAATCACAATAAGTCTATAGTAGAATACCAGTAAATCCACTCTAGTCCATAGTTCATTCCCCAATCCTGAGGATTCTGGGATGGTGATGCCCATTCCACCTCTAATTGAGAGGGGGTTTCGATCCCATACAGCCCGTGGATGGGACTCTCTTGCTTGCAGTTGTAGGCTCTCTCAGTTCTTTGGTATGGTGGTTGTCCATCCTCACCTCCTTGTTAGTTGTCCTGGGAGAGTCCTATGAACTGGAGAGTAGGTGTTGCAACTCCACTGAGGCTCCGGGCCCAGCTGGCACATGGACAGCCCAAAGATTTAAGTCCCTTTGATATACACCTGCCAACTCCAGCACCAACTATAGGTTCAAATAGAAGGGACATATGAGCCATGTGTAGGGAAGCCATAACTGAGTCCAACTCTGTCACTCTCAGGAGCACAAACTCCAAAGTAGGGCCCACTGGCAAGGCACCAAACTCTGTAGCTATCTGCCCTGACTATAGGACCTGGGTGTCTCCAGAGCCCTCAGGAGACCCACTATTTGGGGTAGTACCTACTTTGGCAGTCTATGAGATCCTGCTGAGACGTGCATAAGAGTTACCTCTGGGATGACCTTCTGATTTACTTTGAAGTCTCTTAGCCATATAAACTCATTTGTCTTTACATTTTCCCCCTTTTATTCAAGGTCTTTTTCCAGTTGCATTGCTAGTTGGTGCTTGGTAGGAATCCCTCAGTGTCAGGGAAGCTAATCCCGGGGAGTCATGTCCCACACTAGGCGGGAGGTAATGCATTTATATGCTGAATTTGGCTTAGAGAGAGGCTACATTCAAGCAACAAGGAGGCTCTCAGGAGGTAACTCTTAGGCACCCTATAATATTAGGCTAAGTTTCAATTTCAAGACTAAAGTTTCATAAGCGCAGTCAACATATCAAGAGCCTGTCAATGGACCATTCTTCCTTCACTATTCATTGCCCCTGTACTCAGGGGATCCTTGCTGTTCCATTAGAGAATGTGGCAGAGCTCCCCAGGATGGGAATTCAAAATTCTTTCAGGTATTGTGTGAATCTCCACCCACTGTGACAATGTTCCATGAACATTTGAACACATTTATATACCTTATATGTATGCCCAGGTGAACTTCCTCCCATGTATCCCCCATCACTGACACCCCACACCAATTATCCTGCCCTGCCACAGTTAACCCTTCTGTGGTCCAAAACTTCTTCAAAAATGAAGCCAATAAAATAGCCAAATATAATTAATAGGAAAATGAAATAATAATGATAGGTTTAAATATAAGAACTAAAGTACATAAAAACTTGAAAAAAACTAAAACTAAAACAAAATAAAATAATTTGGATATTAAAAAATGAAAAATACTAAAAAAAATTTTTTGACATTTTGATTTCATCACTATAATATCTGTTGTCCTGCATGTACAATGACATTTTCTTCCATTTATTCCCCAGTGTCTTACTTTTTTTTCAGTTTGTATTCAAAGAAGTTTTATGTCACAGTAAAGTCACATACAGAATATAGGGGACTCCCATATACCCAACTTCCTCCCCTTTTCCCCCCTTCCCATATTAATACCTTTTTATATGTGGATGGTACACTTGTTACAACTGATATACAAATAGTGAAACATAGCTACTAACCCTGGTCAATGGTTTACATTATGGTTTACATTTTAGATCGTATACTTTTATACATTTTGATGATATTTAAAAGGGCCTGTGTTCATCATTACAAGATCATGTAGAACACTTCCATTGCTCACTAAATACCCACTGTTCCACTATTCTATTTCTCCCTCCCCCTCCCCTTGGGGCCCATGGTGACCACCAGGCTTTACTCCTTGGATGACAAGATTCATGGTTACTTGCAACAACACTGAGGTCTTGACACACTGGCTTGTCCTCCCCTATATGCACTCAAGAGACTCCCGCCCCTCTGTTTGAGAACATATCGGTCCTTCCCAGGATGGGAGTCCAACTCCTTCTTGTTCATTATGTGAGTCTCCATCCACTGTTACAATACATTATGACAAAATGATCACGCACACTCCCTAGAAGCCTGCCCCAGGTGTGCCCTGTCCCGAATGCCCACCCGCCATACAACACCCTAAACCAGTAACCTTTCCTTGTCATATTGCCATATGAGATTTCCCAACTTTGTACTTTCAAGCACATACCCACCAATCCCCAGTGTTCACCTGGTCCCTCCCCCAATTCCATGGACCATCTGACACACCCTCCCCACTCTACAACCCTGTCAAACCTGCACCGCTCAGTCCAATAGAATCACTACAGTCTTGTCATATTCCTTCACTGCCCAATTACATACTTCCACCTTATCATAGATTTCAACTGTATGGGCATTGGCTCACAAGCTTATTCTCCCTTTCTATTTCCTGTAAACCTATCATCCGGACTCGAGCTCTCTGAGTCTGATTGATTAGCTTAATTCATATCAGTGGTCATGTAATATTTGTCCTTCAATGCCTGGCTTGCTTCACTCAACATAAGGTCCTCAAGATTCATCCATGTTACCCTGTGTGTTAGCACTGTATTCCTTCTTACAGCTGAGCAATATTCCATTGTATATATATACCACATTTTGTTTATCCATTCTTCTGTTGATGGGCATTTGGGTTGATTTCAACTGAATTAGTCAGCTAAAGGGGTGCTGATGCAAAATACAAGAAATCTATTGGCTTTTATAAAGGATATTTATTTGGGGTAGAAGATTACAGTTACCAGACCATAAAGTGTAAGTTACTTCCCTCACCAAAGTCTATTGCCACCTGTTGGAGCAAAATGGCTGCCAACGTCTATGAGGGTTCAGGCTTCCTGGATTCCTCTCTTCCTTGGGATTGCTTCTTTCCAGGCTCAGTTCCTCTGCTATCTCTACAAAACCAGCTGTATACTATCAGGCGAACAGCTTGTTTCTCTTCTCAGGGCCTTTTCTCTTTCCTCACAGCCAAGCTCCTCTGTGTACTTACTTCCCAGGGCTCCAGCTCAAAAACTCCAGCATCAAAACTCCAACTCTGTCCTTTGCTGTTTCTTTGATCTGTGAGTCCCCATCCTCAAGAAGTGGGAACTCAAAGCCCTATTGACGTGGCCCAATCAAAGTCCTAATCATAATTTAATCAAGTAAAAGCAAAACCTCTGAATCCCAACACACTCTAATATGCCCAGAGGAAAAGACCAGTTTACAAACATAATCCAATATTTCTTTTTGGAATTCGTCAATAATATCAAACTGCTGCACCAACTTTTGGCAATAGTGAATAATGCCACTATGAACATTGGTGTGCATATATCTGTTCTTGTCCTTGCTTTCACTTTTTCTAGGTATATACCCAGCAGTGGAATTGCTGGATCATATGGCAGTTCTATAGTTAGTTTTTTGAGGAACTGCCAAACTGTCCTTCACAGTGGCTGGACCATTCTACATTCCCACCAGCAGTGGATGAGGGTTCCCATTCCTCCACATCCTCTCCAACACTTGTTTTCCTCTATATTTTTAATAGTCACCAGTCTAATGGGTGTAAAATGGTATCTCATTGTAGTTTTGATTTGCATTTCCCTAATAGCTAGTTATATTGAGCATCTTTTCACGTGCTTTTTAGCCATTTTTATTTCTTCCTTGAAGAAGTGTTTTTTCAAGTTGGTTGTCCATTTTTTAAATGGGTTGTCTGTCTTTTTATTCTCAAGGTGTAGGATTTCTCTATATATGCTGGATGTTAGGCTCCTATCAGATATATGGTTATCAAATATTTTCTCCAATTGGGTAGGCTGCCTTTTTCCTTTCTTGATGACCTCCTTTGAGGTGCAAAAGTTTTTAATTTTGAGGAGATCCCATTTATCTATTTTTTCTTTTGCTGATCATGCTTTGGGTGTGAAGTTCATGAAACCATTTCCTATTACAAGGTCGTGTAGATGCTTCCTTACATTATCTTCCAAAGTCTTTATGGTCTTGGCTCTTACATTTAGATCTTTGATCCATCTTGAGTTGATTTTTGTGTAAGGTTTGAGATAGTGTTCCTCTCTCATTCTTTTGGATATGGATATCCAGTTCTCCAAGCACCATTTGTTGAAGAGGCCATTCTCTTCCAGTTGAGTGGGCTTGGTGGCCTTGTCAAATATCAGATGACTGTATATGCAAGGATCTATATCAGAACTCTCAATTTGGTTCCATTGGTCGGTATGTCTAGCCTTGTGCCAATACCATGCAGTTTTGACCACTGTAGCTTTGTAGTATGTTTTAAAGTCAGGTAGTGTGATTCTTCCAATTTCATTTTTCTTTTTCAATATGTCTTTGGCTATTTGGGGCCTCTTGCCCTTCCAAATAAATTTCATAATTAGTTTTTCCAATTCAGTAAAAAATGTTGTGTTGATTTTTATTGGGATTACATTAAATCTGTAGATCAGTTAGGGTAAGATAGACATCTTAATGATGTTTAGTCTTCCTGTCCATAAACAAGGAATATTCTTCGTTTATTTAAGTCTACTCTGATTTCCTTTAACAGTGTTGTGAATTTTCTGTGTATAAGTTATTTGCATCTTTAGTTAAATTTATTCCTAGGTATTTGATTATTTTAGTTATTATTGTAAATGGTATTTTTTCCTTGATTTCCTCCTCAGATTGTTCATTATTGGTGTACAGAAATGCTACTAATTTTTCCACCTTGATCTTATAACCTGCAACTTTACTGAACTCATTTATAAGTTCTAGAAGATTTGTTGTAAATTTCTCAGGGCTTTCTATGTATAGGATCATGTCATCTGCAAATAGTGAATTTTTTACTTCTTCCTTTCCAATCTGAATGCCTTTTATATCTTTTTCTTGCCTCAGTGTTCAAGCTAGTACTTCTAAGACAATGTTAAATAGGAGCAGTGATAGTGGGCATCCTTGTCTTGTTCCCGATCTTAGACGGAAAGCTTTTAGGATTTCACCATTGTATATGATGTTAGCTGTGGGTTTTTCATATATACCCTTTATCATGTTCAGAAAGTTTCCTTCTTTTCCTATCTTTTGCAGTGTTTTTATCAAGAAAGGGTGCTGTATTTTGTCGAATGCTTTTTCTGCATCAATAGAGATGATCATGTGATTTTTTCCTTTCAATTTGTTTATGTGGTGTATTACATTGATTGATTTTCTTATGTTGAAACATCCTTGCATACTCAGGATGAAATCCACTTGGTCATGGTGTATAATTTGTTTGATATGTTGGTGAATATGATTAGCAAGTATTTTGTTGATGATTTTAGCATCTAGGTTCATTAGAGAGACTGATCTATAATTTTCCTTTTTTGTGGCATCTATGTTTGGCTTTGATATCAGGGTAATGTTGGCATCAAAGAATGAGTTACGCAGTATTCCTTCTGCTTCTATTTTTTGGAAGAGTTTAAGCAGGATTGGTGTTTGTTCTTTCTGGAATGTTTGGTAGAATTCACCTGTGAAGCCATCCGGTCCTGAGCTTTTCTTATTTGGGAGGTTTTTGATAACTGATTCTAACTCTTTACTTGTGATTCATCTGTTGATTTCATCAATTTCTTCTTTTGTCAATGTAGGCTGCTTGTGTGTTTTTAGGAATTTGTACATTTCCTCTAAATTATCCTTCTTCTTGGCATATAAACTTTCAAAGTATCCTCTTATGATACTCTATTTCTGTGGGGTCAGTGGTGATATCCCCTTTCTCATTTCTTATTTTGTGTATTTGCATCTTCTCTTTTTCCTTTGTTAGTTTAGCTAAGGGTTTGTCAATTTTATTGATCTTCTCGAAAAACCAGCTTTTGGTTTTATTTTTTCTAGTGCTTTCTTATTTTCTATTTCATTTAGTTCTGCTCTAATCTTTGTTATTTCCTTCCTTCTACTTCCTTTGGGGTTAGTTTGTTGCTCTTTCCCTAATTCCTCGAGGTGTGCAGTTAGGTCTTTGATTTTAGCTCTTTCTTCTTTTTTTGATTTATGCATTTATGGCTATGAATTTGCCTCTCAGTACAGCTTTTGCTGCATCCCACTGGTTTTGATATGTTGTGTTGTCATTTTCATTCATTTCAAAGTAGTTACTGATTTCTTTTGATATTTCCTCTTTGACCCACTGTTTGTCTAAGAGTGTGTTTTTAACTCCCATATCTTTGTGCCTCATCTGGTTCTCTCACCCTAACTGATTTCCAGCTTCATTCCATTGTGACCGGAGAAATTAATTTGTATAATTTCAATCCATCTGAATTCATTGAGAATTTTTCTGTGGCCTAGCGTGTGGTCTATCTTGGAGAATGATCCCATGTGCACTCGAGAAGAATCTATATCCCGCTGTATTTGGGTGTAGTGTTCTGTATATGTCTATTTGGTATAGATCTTCTAATGTATTATTCAAAGTCTTTGTTTATTTATTCATTCTCTGTCAAAATGTTCTGTCTAATGGTGATAATCGTGTATTAAAGTCCCCCACTATAATTGTAGAGGCATCTATTTCTCCATTTGTTTTTTCCAGTGTTTGCCTCACGTATTTTGAGGCATAAATGTTTATGATTGTTCTTTCTTCTTGATAGATTACCTCTTTCATTAATATATAAGGTCCTTCTTTGTCTCTTACAATAGTTTTGCATTTGAAGTCTATATTGTCCCATATTAGTATAGCTACTCCCTCCCTTTTTTGGTTATTGTTTGCTTGTAAGATATTTTCCAGTCATTCACTTTCAGCCTCCTTGAATCCCTGGGTCTAAGGTGGGTTTCTCACAGACAGCATATAGATGGGTCATATTTCCTTATTCATTCTTCCAATCTGTGTCTCTTGACTGGTGAGTTTAATTCATTAACATTCAGTGTTATTACTCTCAAGGAATTACTTACATTAGCCATATTTTCTTTGGGTTTATGTAGGTCATATGTTGTTTTTATTTCTCTTTTTGGCTTTTTAGTTTTTCTTACACTCTCCTCCAACTCTCTCTCTCTCCTGTTTTTTCCTTTCAATCTGCAGAACTCCCTTTAGTATTTCCTGAAGGGCACATTTCTTATTGGCATACTCTCTTAATTTCTGTTTATCTGTGAATATTTTGAACTCTCCATCATTTTTGAATGCCAGCTTTGCTGGATAGAGAATTCTTGGCTGGAAGATTTTTTCTTTTAGTACCTTGACTATGTCATACCACTGCCTTCTTGCCTGCATGGTTTCAGATGAGAAATCAGCACTTAATCTTATTGAGCTTCCCTTGTATGTGATGGTTCTCTTTTCTCTTGCTGCTTTCAGTATTTTCTCTTTGTCTTGAGCATTGGACAGTTTGACAAGGATATGTCTTGGAGTAGGCTTGTTGGGATTTATACTGTTTGGGGTGTGCTGTGCTTCCTGGACATGTACATCCATCTCCCTCAATAGGCTTGGGAAGATTTCAGCCATTATTTCCTCCAACACTCTTTCTGTCCCCTTCCCCTTCTCATCTCCCTCTGGGATGCTTATAATGTGTATGTTTGTGCATTTTGTGTTGTCATCAAAATCCCTAAGTCCCTGCTGTATTTCTTCTATCTTTTTATCTATCTGTTCTACTATCTGTTTGATTTCCTATGTACTGTCTTCCACATAGCTAATTCTTTCCTCTGCCTGTTCAAATCTGTTGTTATGTGCTTCCAGTGTATTTTTCATTTCTTGGATTGT
>JAQZBX010070411.1:0-15416 GCA_029593785.1 Cabassous unicinctus
AGTGGATGAGGGTTCCTATTCCTCCACATCCTCTCCAACACTTACATTCTGCTGTTTTTTTTTTTGTTTTTTTTTTTGATAGCTGCCATTCTGATGGGTGTAAGATGGTATCTCATTGTGGTTTTGATTTGCATTTCCCTAATAGCTAGCGATGCCGAACATTTTTTCATGTGCTTTTTAGCCATTTGTATTTCTTCCTTGGAGAAGTGTCTTTTCAGGTCACTTGCCCATTTTTTAAATGGGCTGTTTTTCTTTTTATTTTTGAGATGTAGGATTTCTTTATATATGCAGGATTTTAGGCTCCTATCAGATATATGATTGCCAAATATTTTCTCCCATTGAGTAGGCTTCCTTTTTATTTTCTTAATAACATCCTTTGTGGTGCAGAACTTTTTAATTTTGATGAAATCCCATTTATCTATTTTTTATCTTGCTGCTCGTGCTTTGGCTGTGAAGTTCATGAAACCATTTCCTATTACAAGGTTCTGTAGAATCTTCCCTACATTATCTTCCAAGGTCTTTATGTTTTTGGCTCTTATATTTAGATCTTTGGTCCATCTGGAGTTGATTTTTGTATAAGGTGTGAGATGGTATTCTTCTCTCATTGTTTTGGATATGGATATCCAGTTCTCCAAGCACCTCTTGTTAAAGAGGCCATTCTCTCCCAAATGAGTGGGCTTGGTGACCTTGTTGAATATCAGATGAATGTATACGTGAGGATCTATATCAGAACTCTCATTTCGGTTCCATTTATCAGTAGGTCTATCCTTGTGCCAATACCATGCAATTTTGATCACTGTAGCTTTGTAGTATGTTTTAAAGTCAGATAATGTTATACCTCCAACTTCAGATATCCTAATTCTCTATAACATTAGAAGACACAGTCCTTATCATTCCATCCTTTTTAACCACAACACCTAAGTGGGTTCAAGTGCTGCCTAGAAGGGACAGATTTTACTCATAATTATATTTTTTAATTCCTAGATGTTCTACTTCGTTCTTTTTCTAAGTTTGCTTATTCATTTTGCAAATTGACTCATTCTTTCCAGATATTTTTTAAACCTCTTTTATCTTTTTAATCATTTAAAGAATGATTAAAGAATGAATTCCTTCCCATTGTTGTTCTTTTATATTAAGTATGTAACATGCTAATTCTTCTTTTATATGGACTTGCTGCCTTATACTCTTGGTAGGATATTCTCATTTCTGTAATTTTGTTTGTTATCTCATCTTTGGTAGGTCTTTTTCCCTGCCTCCCAGCTCCCATGGAAATCTGATGACACAGGGGATTTCCACTTGTTTATGTCAAGGGAATCACCATCCTAGACTACATTATTCTATTTTAAAACATTAATTTAAAATTTTAACTCTCCTTCATAATGTGGTCCTGTATTTCTGGAGACCAAATCCAGATAAGGTGCATGGTTCATTTTCTAATGAGAATGAAAACATTGTTTTTCCATTAAGAGACAATAATCTTTTCCTTTCTAGGCTATTGGACAGATTTTATTAGTTTCCCTTCCTCTGAATTAATAGAATTTTTGGGAGTTCTGGCTTTATGCAAGAATATCACTCCCTAACTTCCATGTCCAATGGACTTGAGGCCTTGACTCCCATTTGTGCTTAAAGTCAAGTCCAAGGAGCCCTTAGAACAATAAAGGCTATGGCAGCAATAGCTTTTGAACCTATCTTTCTGGCCTTCAGATACCTCTTCACTTTTAGTAATACCAATTTTCTTTTGTTTTCATTGTAATGGCAATTATTTGTTAAAAATAAATGGCAAGAGAGAGAGCAGAAAACAATTGAAAGAATCAATAAAATCAAGAGTTCATTCTCTGAAAAGTTCAAAAAATAGATAAAACTTTAGCTGGCTAACTAATTAAAAAAGAGTGAAGATGCTAATAACTAAAACCCAAAATGAAAGGAAGGTGCATCACAACTGATATTACAGAAATTAAAGGAATTATAAGAGAATATTAGGGGAGCAGATGGGGCTTGAGTAGTTGAGTGCCCACCTTCTACATGGGTGGTCCCAGGTTTGGCTCCCTGTGCCTCCTAAAGAAAACAAACAATGAGCAAACAAGCAAAACTATGAGCAAAACAAAGAGCAAGCAAAAGAACAAACAAGGAGGCAAACAACAAGCAATAAAATGAGCAAACAGACAAGGGAGCCAACCCAGGTCATCTGATGTGGCTCACTGGTTGAGCACCAGCCTCTTGTATATGATGTCCTGGGTTCAATCCCCAGCCCCAGTACCTCAAAAAGAAAAAAAAAAAAAAAAAAAAAAAAAAAAAAAAAAAAAAAAAAAAAAGACAATACTATGAACAAATGTTCACCAAAAATTAATACTCTAGAGGAAATGGACATATTCCTAGAAACATACAACTTGCCCAAATTGATTTAAGTAGAAATAGAAGAACTTAACAGACTATAACAGGTAAGTAGATTAAATCATTTTTCTGGTGTGAAGTTGTATGTACCCCAGAAAAGCATGTTCTTAAATTTAATCAATTCCTATGGGTGTGAACCAATTGTAAGTAAGACCTTTTGATGAGGTTCCTTCAGTTAAGGTGTCATCCACCTCAATCAAGATGGGTCTTGATCCCATTACTGGAGTCTTTCATAAGAAGAGTGAAATTCAGATAGAGAGTCAGCCCCAGAAAGCAAGAGGCTTGATATTGACAGAACCTGGAGATGCCACCAGGTGCCTTGCCATGTGACAAAGAAGTAAAAGAGGCAAAGGATTTCAAATTGGTATGGTGAATGAAAATAAAGGGAATGTGATGTTTCTAAAATCTCAAAGTAGGATAATTTTTAGTTTAGTATTTTTTTCAAATTTGTCATTTTTGCTTTAGGAGGTTTTTTCCCTCTAATTTCTAAATATCTAAGAAAGGGGGAGTATTCTTAAAGGAAATCTACTTTGGCATTTCAGATTTCTTGTTCCTTACTTTATTTGGATTTCATCAATAAAGTCAACATATGATGAGTTATGCTCATTAATTTTTGAAAAAAATAAGGATTCTGTCGAGAATTGAAAAATTCCTGATCAATGTCAGTGAAGGATACAAAAATAACTTTACAGTGATTTTCAAGTCTGACATCTTTCCTCCCTCTGGAAATGGCACACTGCTGATCTTTGACAAGGACATGATCTTTAGACCTTTAGTCAATAAAATTTCTTATTGGGGATACTAAGAAGCCCTCTCTACAAATTTTACCATTCTCCATAAATCTCTGTATAATTTAAAGTATTTTTAAAAAGTTATCCATAATGTTTCACAACAATGTAAGGTTTTGGTGGAGGAGTGATGCACTGGAATTCTGCACATTATGCATGATTGTTTTGTAAGCTCACAACTTCTCTAATAAAACATGGGGAAAGAAAACCAACCAAAAACCTCTGTGATGAAACTGAGAGCCACTGAGTGTCCACTTTGGATGAATTGAAAAAGGTAGGAGACCATATAACACAGTGAACCCCGAGGTGAATGATAGACTTTGGTTAAGAGTACAAATATGAGAACGTTTTCTCATGAACTATAACAAATATACAATACCAATACACGGTGTTAATAATAGGTTGGTTTGTGTGAAAAACACACCAAATATATGTTCTGGACTATACAGAGCTGTAATATCATGATGATATTCTTTCATCATTTGTAACTAATGTGTCACAAAAATGTCAGATGTTAGTGGTAGGCTGATGTATGGGAATCCTGTATGGAATGCATGATTGTTTGTCTAACTCACAACTTCTCAAATTTTAAAAAATGGTATTACAGACATTTTTAAGAAAATATATTAAAAAAGGGGAATAATTTCATATGTTGGACTTGCATGTTTGGGGCTTGCCTATATTCAGGGAAATAAATGTTCAAGAAAATGTTTAATAGATCATTTAATATAGAAATGTTTAATTGAGAATTTCATGTTTAACACTTGTTTTGAATTCCAAAAGTTGAAATTGTTATTATAAAAGGAAGAACTTGCAAAAAAAATGTTGAGGTCAGCTTTATAATCATCCATAAAACTTGAGGAGATCTTTATAATTAAGCTTTTAGCAAACTGGGATAGCCATGGAATGGATGACCTTATTGTGAAATTGGCTAGTCTTTTTTGAGACCCTTTGGGATTTAGTTGAATTCTCCAAGCCAAAGGGAATATCAATGTATTAAATGTGAATTTTTGTGGACACTGTAAATGAGGCAGAGCAAAGAGTTTTAAAGAACCCTCATTTGTACATCTATATTTAGAAATATATGGAAGAGTATATTTTATTTTCCAACATTCATAAATTCATAGGATTGTATGGAGATACATCCATTTGATTTATAACCTGCACTGAGCATAACCAATTGCCAATATCCAGTTTCATTAAAGGGAAGTTTTGATTTGCTTTTACTTCCTATACTCTTCTGTGGGTAGAAAAAATTTGCACTAAACTACTGAAACATTTAGTGGTGATGTAATTGAAGGGTTGACTTCAAGAAGCAGGGAGCAGACATGGAATGATAAAAACATTTTTACCAGCAATTTGTCTCATGGGAAAGGAGAGCATGATCTAAGTTTATAAATGATGTTGATTTATGAAATGATATAGAAATTTATAGTCATAAAAATATAAAATTTAATAGAGACTGATATTAATATATGACAGCAATCATTTTTACAATTATTTCCAATTTATAGATGGAGAATCTGAAGCTCAGAGAGGATATATGGTTTGTCAAAGATCAATAACTAGTTGTAGGAAAGCAGAGGTTTGAAGCTAAATCTATCTATAAAAGCTTAGCTCTCAACAACCACACACACTGTCTCCTTCTGAAAAACCCTGAGGGGCCCTCCTTGAATAAAGGAGAGCTAACTTGCAAATTCCATGGAGAAAGAAAGGAATTCAGAAGAGTTCATCAGAATACTCAAATGAATTTTGGAAACCTGAGATCACTGGTTGGATACAAGCCAGCCAAAAGAAACATAATCTTTATGGAAAAGTAAAGTAGAACTTAAAAAAAACACACAACACATATATAAACCTGGATTTTGGAACTAATTTTTTAAAAGTCAAGATCCAACAGTTAAACACAATTTTAAAATATTTGACTTGGATGTGACATTTTTGGGTTACTCTGCCTACAAATGCATACTGATGAGTTTCCCAGGCATCAGTCCTGGGAATGGTGCTTCATCAACTGTGGTGGCAAGGAGGCTTTTGATGTGCAAAAGTGCACGCAGCCTGCTTCCTGAAAAGGGCCTGTTGACTGGATCACAGTGAATTTTCTATGCCAAGTGATAAAACTTTGAGGTTCAATTCACTGTGAACAGCCCACTGTGTACATGGTTTCTATATCACTGGAGAACCTGCTAGGGTCACCTCTCTAAAATTATCAGCTTCCCTAAGAAGATAAACCACCTGGGTCCTTACCTGGGATAGCCCTGAGCCCAGTCAGTGTGATGTATGCAGGGAGACTTGTTTTCTTCTCTGCTGGACTATTTGGCTAATGAAGGAGGAGCTGAGAGTGGTTAAGAAACTACTTGGAGATCTCTGTAAAAATTGAGGACAATCCAAATAAGGGGTTAAAAGCACAATGATAGACCAAGGATTAATATACACTCAGGGTATTTGAATTTATTTCCAGAAGGAGTGTGTTAAACAAAAGTTCTATAGCTTTCCTGAGATTAAATAGGAATTAAAGTAATTGAAAGGAAAGAAAAGAAAGTTTACATATAAGAACACATTTTCAGATCCTAAGCAAGGAGTCTTATAGTGTAAATGAATGCTGAGGACATCTGAGGAATAACCTTCAAGGAACTATTTCAAAATGGGCTAGATAATTCATACTGAAGTCAACACTCTGACCTGGTCAGGTGTTATGAAATTTTTCATTACTTTTTAAATAGATAATAGTGTTCAGAACAAGGTTGTAGCAGATCTTACAGAGTAGAGGCAGGGGTTACCCCTTTAGCTAGATCACCTCTAACTCTAAACACATTTAAATAGGAAACTTCTTTTCCTTGCTCTGGGTTATTTGCCTGTAATATCAGTATTGATAAAAACCCTAGGGGCATTAATAGTATTCAAGATGCTTTATGCTATTCTTTTTCTTATACCTAACATTAAAAGACACCTAGGTTTCAAATCCTTCAGTCAACCAATTATTTGTGAGCTTTAATTCTGCACCTATTATGGACAAAACAGAGTTGTAGGAAGCTTGTTCTGTCTTGCCTTTTACACTCTTCACCATGTAGAAGAGAAAAAAAATTTTTAATTGATGTTTATCATTCATATATGAACATCTATAAACAATAAGTTGGAAGAAAATATACCAAATTTAATATTTTGGTTATAGTTAGTAGCAATGTTTCACAACAATGCAAGGTGCTGGTGGTGGGGTGATGTATGGGAGCCTGTATAATGATATACATATTTGTTTTTGTTTCTTTGTTTGTTTGTTTTTAGTTTGTTTTTGTAAGTTTGAAGAGACAATAAGTCCCAAAATAATTGGGGTCTTTCTCATCATGTATCCATAGCTACATTTTCCCCCCATCATTTCTATCCTCTTCTCATGCTTTCCCAATATCATCACCTTGAACATAGGCCTTTCTCACCTGGAATCAAGCATGATATTTTCAATATTTATAGTACAGTACACAGTGCAACTAAAATATTCCTTGCAATACCAAAAAATAACATCTGCTTTCCAAGAAGCATAAGTTTCTGAAAACCATCTGAAAATGCATATTCTTTAGCACCTCTACTGCCTGTTATTTATGCTGTTAATATTTTTAGTCCATGTATTGTGGGGTATTATTATGTAAGAAAGTGTTTCAGGACACCATTTTCTCAGAGGACTTTCCTTGAGATTCAGCTGCTTTACAATTTCTCATGTGTCACTGAATCCCACAATAGCTAAGGCTTAATTGGCTTTGATATACCACTAAGGGCAAAGAAGCTGGTTGTTTGGAGTTCTGCGTGCTGCTGTTCAGCCTCTCCCCCAAACAAAGGACTTAGCTGAGTGTAATGTTTTCAAAGATTTGCAGACAGCTCCTGCAGAAAGGATCCTACTTTGGGCTGGAGTGAGAAGAAGGAGTTCTTTGTACCCTAGGATTTGGGATTGTTAAAACTGTTTGCCTCTGTGTGTTACCCTTGTGAATTCTCAGCAAGCATTAAGAATTCCATTTCTTCTAACACATGTTTCAGATCAGAAGCTGTAGTTCCTGTGTGAGAGAAGAAGGCTCTGAGCTAGGAACAGAAAAAAGAAATGGGAAATGCATGGTGACCATGGATGCAAATTAAGTGCTGTAAAAAGGGAAAAATAGGTATTCAGTCTTCCTGAATTGCACTAAAAGGCCTTAGAAGGCAGGAATTTCCCCATTAAAATGAAGGTTCATGGTTATAGTCATGAATAGAAGTACCACATTATAAATGACTTTATTTACTTGTGCTGTTCCTGTGACTAGTTAATCCTCTTCCATGTCCTGCTCAGGCCTTTGCTTACTTATTGTACAAGGTCCAACTTAAATGTTTAACCTAATCCAGCATTCAGGTCAGAAAAGTCAAAACAGAACACTCTTCCACTCATCCATAAGGCAATACTTGTTTCTCTGGGAAGGCACTTTATTCTTTCAAAGAACATTTATTTCCCACAGCTTGGGTTGGGGGCTACCCTTCTTTTTATTTTGGAATCCATTCCAGAATGTGGACAAATGTATGCAGAAAATAGGTGCTCAGAAAGTGTTTGCCAAATTGAATTTATCTTAGACATGTGGAATTCTAGTGATAGAAATCTCTTAGAGATATTGTGCTTCAACTTTCCCACTTAGGGGAAGACACTGGGACTGAATAGCACCAGATAATGATGGGAAGAGTCTGTGTGAAATATATTTCAAGGTAGGAAAATAAAGAAATGGAAACAGCAGTTTATCAAAGAAATATCCCAATAATGAAAGCAACCCGAAACCCTTCACAACAAGAGCCATATATGGAAAAAGAGAGGCAAAAGAAGATTGTTTTTATGTGTGAAATATTATTTTCATAGCAGAGGCAAAATTAACAATTCAGCATAAAGAATTTGAGAACAGAAAACTAAAAATGAACCTTGAATTGAGATGCAGACATTTCCTTATATTTTTATAAATATTGCTCACCATGTTTTAAGATTTCCTCCAGGGAAAAATAGATACTTGAATAATATCTATTACTTGTTTCACTTACTAGATTGTGAGCTCCATGAGATCAGGGTTTCTGCTATTACATTCACATAGCTGCTCCCGTGCCCTGCTCTGCCCAGCCCCCCCACACACACACACACTCTTGCCTAACTTAGCACCTCATGCAATGGAGGTGTTCAGTAAATTGTGAAATGAAGGGAATTATTAGGAATTTACTATGGGACAGCACTTTTCCTGGCAATAGTGTTATAAAATTAAGTACAATAAAATTTCTGTTTTCTAGGAGTTTATAATCTAGTAAACCAATATAAATTTAATGTGAGTAAATTTCATTGAAATATGAGGGATAAATAGCATGGAAGATTCATCAAGGAAGAGCAGGTTAAATCTACTCACAAAGGTCAGATAATGCTGTACAAATGAAATATTCAAACCATATTTTGAAGTAGGACTTTTCCAGCTAGATTGGGGTGGGGGATACCATCCAATGCAGAGGAACCAGCATAAGTGACAAAGCAGATATGTGATGAATCCAAGGAACTGCAAGTAGTTTGCTGTAACTAATATACTAATTGTGTTTGTGTGTGTAACATAACATGGCCCATAGCATTGGTTTGGAGACATTTCTAATCATTCTAGGTACATAAGAGCATTGTTGGGGACTGATCTGACAGGGATCCATATGAGTTCCCTGGGTTCTTTTGCCAAGCACAGAGAATTGGAATCTATACCCAGTTTGGATTGTGCAACTGTAAGAGTTTATTAAGCCAGAGGAGGTTAGGAGACAGACAAAATTCAAATCTGCCTCCTCAAATAAAGAAGGCTGGGGTTTTTATTATTTTCAGACAAAGAGAAGTTGAGATAGGGATGTTGGGAAGCCAAAGGATATTGGTTGATTTGTTTAATTGGAAGTGTGTAAGCACAGGCCCTAGAGGCTGGCTGGGATAAGCACCAGGTTACAGGTTACAAACCGGGTCATACATTGCTTAATTAACACCCATTCAGGTCCCAACTCCTGTTCCTGTGGGTATGAACCTATTTGTAAATAGGAACTTTGAAGATGTTATTCATTAAGGTGGGCCCAAACTGAATGAAGGTGGGCCTACACCCAATATGGTTGAAGTTCATATAAGCCAAGGAAATTGGGTTCAGAAGGAAAATCCAGGGGGAACAGCCAGAACCTCGAAGTCAGTAGAACCCAGAAGAGAAAGGAAAAGACACTGTGATGTATACTGCTGAGTGACAGAAAAAAAAACAATGATCCCCAAAGATTGCTGGCCAAAAGGAAGAAAGACTTCAAGAGCAGAACCATGGAAGCAAAGATCTGGACTGAAAAGACCTCCTGGGGTCAAGAAAGCTGGTCCACGCATGTATTATATTTGATAATATAATAAATCAAAACCTCCCTTTAAAGAAGAAATCCCCCAAAGCCTGCATATCCCAGACCCTGGTCTAGATTTAATACCCTTGTTGATGCCAACCCAACATCCAAATCATCCCTCTGATCTAGACCCTCCCTTGCTGTTTTGTACTGGTTAATTGGTTTGCTTGTATCCTACATTATCCTAAACTCCTTGCGGTTAGGGACCATGTAGGCATCATTCATTTCTGTGGCCCCAGAACACAGAACCATGTCTGGCAAGTAGGGGATGCTCAATCAATGCTTGCTGGAGGAATCTGCAGAACAGATGAAAGGCCCCAAAGAGTCTGTCAAATCATTTGCATAATTCATTTTACCTCATTTTAAATACCTGGCATTTAACCCAAGCTTCCCATATATGGCTTTTCTATAATTGGGGGGTGGGGGGAATGAGAAAATTGTGCTCAAATGACTAAAATTCCCCAGAAGAGAACAGATATTGATTTTTTAAAGTTATAAAAAGAAATTAATGGAAAAGAAGACAATGGAAAGAAAAATCAATGCTTTCTCTGTCTGCGTAAGTCTGGGTGAAGTCATCAGAGGAATGCCAAAAGTTTTCATCTTGTTTTTCTTCCACTTTTGACCCAGTTTCTCTCTGCAGTCAATCCACAAGCTGTAACTAAGGGCTCTGTGACACTCAGTGATATTCACTCCAACTGGCAAAGAGAATGTGACAATCAAGCCTATTTTTAAGTAGCAGTGTAATTAAATTCATGTTAAGAAAAAAAAAAAGGTGGTGGTGAGATGGAATGAAAGAAACAGGTTTTTAAGAAAGCCAGTGCTGTGAAGAGCCCCAACAAAATAAGAGGAGACTCTTTCTCCATTTGGGAACCTGATAAAGGAAAAGAATGAGAGCAAATTTAAGTCTAAGAATTGTTGGCAGAGTCCACCCCTCTGACCTGATATTTGTCCACAGCCTAACTTTTTGACATTCTGGCAGCTCTGGCATGCTGTGAGGCCACAGGGACACACAGGAAACTCAGAAAGCCTCAGCCTCAAAGCCACTTTCAGACTTGGACAGTCACTGCTCAACCAGTGTGTATGTGTGTGCATGAGCATGTGTGTGTTGGAAGGGCAGAGGAGTTGGATAAGCAAAGGTGGGGGAGCTAGTGGAAAAATGTCTGTGTAAAATCCTTGCCATTGGCAGTTTTTATGAATTGAGTCCTGAAAAGAGATTAAGCCTTATGGTGAAACTTAAAACCTTAAATTTTCTCTTGGTCTTGAGAAATCCCAAAGGATATGGGAAACAATAAACAGCAATAACAGATATAATTTGAATTTATTTTTAATTCATTTGAGGGATATAACAGAAAAAAAAAATGTGTAACCCTATCATAGACTTCACACCCTTTTAGATAGTTTTGAAAATTGTCAAAAATTGTCACAATAAGGAAACTGTTGAGCAGCAAGCACAGTTGTAAAATTAGGGTTACTAAACAACCTTCTTGCTCTTACCCATTTCCTCAGGGAGACAGATTTTCTTTTCATGTGGACTAGAATGAGCCATAAGAAACTTACTGGGAGAGCATAAATTTACAGGAAGATGAAAAGGACAAAAGAAATTGCAGCATAGTGGAAAGATCCCTGCTTTTTGGCTTCAGGCTGTCTTCACATAGAGCTCCAGCTTGTGCAAGTGCCCCGCACCCCCACACCCACACCTCAGCCTGGGTTTGCAGGTTTAGCAGGGGTGGGAACAAAGTGGTATGCAGCTTGCAGGCATTCCATGGGGCCACGCAGAGCACCCTCGGCTCCCTGCCTCCAGCTATTGATGTTTGTGGGTAGGAGGAGATATGGCAAGAGCTTGACATGATACTCCTAGGGAGGCCAAGCACATGGGCACCTTGGAAACCTTGGCAGGAGATACAGGTGAAACATTTCTCTCTCTGTGTCACTCTAAGTGTCCCTTGCATTCTCCCAAGTTGGGAGGGATCCCTGGCTCCTGGTTTGTATGGGATTAGTCACCTCATGCTGTGTTTCAGACTAAAGGTATGCTGTCAACCATCTAGAGCACACATCTACCTGACTCTTCTTGTTCCAATAAACAGATAACAAGGCTTTCTTAGTACTTAATAGGTAAGTAGCAAAAGGGATTATTGGTAAAACAACCACGCCCTGAAAACGAAGCTTGCTGTCCTGACAGCAACAGTGTGAGGGTGTCAGTCCGGCAAGACAGTAAGTGTTCCAGCAGGCTCCCCAGCCTCACAGTGCCTGTTTTTTTAAGGTGGGCCCTCCAGCCTCCACATACATCTGTAGGCCCTCAGCATCCTGCCCTCTCACGGATGAGGTTAGAAAAGGCACAGTTTATCTCACAGGTGATACTGAAGGTGGTCCTTGTGCTAAACACTTGTTTCCAAATTCATGTTTGTAGCATTTTGTACCTCCATAACATTTTTGGAATTCCAATAACCTAGAATTTCTCTACATTTCTCAGGTAGGGTAAACACTTCTCTTTCTTTCCCTCTCTCTCTCTGCAGTGATATTATTCTCACTAACTGGTAGTTTTTCCAGCTGCACTTACCTGTTCTGTCAGCACTCAATTAAAGAATGAATTCTATTTAAAATTACTAAATGGTAGAACACCTTGAGGATTGTAGAATAAGACATTTCTTTTACAATGGCTATCTGTGGATAGTTTTTAATATGATTCTCTTTTTTGGAGGGGGGTGAGGTGCTGATAATAATTGTAGTCTTGTAGGTGATTCTGAGCCATGTTCCAACAGGATTCTACTTTATTTCCAAACATCCATCCTGCTTGAAATTTCAGGGCAACTGCCAGATATTGTATACTTTGAAGGAAACAAGGGGCAGGATGGATTAATAGATTGTCAGCCACAATGTGCCTTAGGAGGGTTTGGGGTCTGAGAGACCAAAACTGGGAGACTGTAATTTATCAAACACTTTCTGGAGTAGAAATACCAAATCCTACTTAATGCATCCATGAAATGAGTTATCTCATGGGACCTGCTGTAATTTAATCCTAATCTGTGAGCTAGAATTACTACTCACCTTTCACAGAAGAGGAGATTGAGGTTAGAGAGGCCACAGGACCTACCCAAAGTCACATAGTTAGGGTGGCAAGCCTGATTGTGGACTTGTTATAACACATTGATTCCTAAAGGAGGAAAAGGATGGGTAAATTTGAAACAAAATGTTTATGTTTTTTATTAAAGATTTATTTATTTATTTATACCCCTACATTGTTTTTGTGCTCACTGCTCTTTGTGTTCTATGCTGCTTGTCTTCTCTTTAGGTCGCACCAGGAACTGATCCTCGACCTTCTGGAGTGGGAGAGACGCACTCAATCTCTCGCACCACCCCAGCTCCCTGGTCTGCTGCGTCTCTTATTGTCTCTCCTCTGTGACTCTTTTTGCTGCATCATCTTGCTGTGCCAGCTCTTTGTGCAGGCCAGCACTCCTGCACGGGCCAGCACTCTGCATGGGCCAGCTCTCCATGCAGGCCAGCTTGCCTTTCACCAGGAGGCCCTGGGAATCAAACCCTGGACCTCCCATATGGTAGACAGGAGCCCAATCACTTGAGCCACAACCATTTTCCCAAAATGTTTTTAAAACCCCCTATGGTCAGACCATTTTATGAAAGTAAGGAAGTCAACCTGCGATCAAATAAATATGATATACTTTTTTTAAAGCCTATTAACCATTCTACTATTTACTTAAAAAGCAAATATTTTAAATATAGTCTATGGTAGGAATGCAGCCATATATTCATTTTTCCTTGAAATAGTGTCTGATGATTTTTTTCCCCTTTGAATGCCAGTTATAAGTATAAGAAGGGGAAGTGTTTTGAGGTTTCTGTACAATTTGTGTTCGTGAATGTGTATGTGCACAGGTGTGTGTTTTAGAGTGATACACACTTATGGCTATTTGATGCTTATATATTTAGAAACTGATAACAGATTATCTCAGAGGAGCACTAGTAAATGAGGGTCAGGGGTAAAAGAAAGGCACACTTTACATCTCCTTGTGTCACATGAATTTTTTACTATGTATAGTTATATTCTGAAAGACAAAAATGGGGTGTACAATGCATCTTCATCCTATATCTATGGAAACAGAATGAATCCCTATATCTATACTATAATGGCCCATGGACAAATATTTTATTTTTTGATCTTCTTTGTTCTTGTAGTTCTTCCAGAAACTAGGGTGTCAAAGAAGGAGTGAGCTTTCCACTCTAATTAGGAACTGCTCATTGCAGGGGAGCTGGAACTTAGAGGAGATTGTGCTTTCCATATGCAGACAGTTTGCAGATGCAGATTTTGCAGTGGCTGGCCCTCAGCAAAACAGAGGAATGTACTTAAAAAGTATCATTGATGCAGTTTAATAAAACAAAAGCAACACTCTTTTTGTATTTCACAGCACAATATGAACAAAGCACAATATTTATTCAAATTCCTCAACTCCTAAAACGGTTACTAAACTTTTACATGTGGTACTTCATATGCTTAAAATGTTGCCTGTCCTCCTTTAATCCAGTTCCTTTGAAACATTCTCTCCAAGTGTTTTCATTTTCTTTTCAGCTCCCTTTGAGTGGGAGAGGGGACCTGGAGCTGGGGTTCAGGCTCAGCTCTCCCATTAAAAGGGTGGCTTGCCATTACTCTCTCTGGATTTCAAATTCCTCACCTGCAATGTGAGGGACTAGGACAGAGCATTCTCTGAGAGTCTTCCTAGCTTACATTTTGATATTTATATTCCAGTTCATGGGGGAAACACAGAGGTTCAGGCCCCCACTATGCCATTTCACAGATGAAGGAGAATTTTATATTTTTCTAGGAAAGGGGACTCATGTGAGAGCCATTGAAACTTAATGCCCCTCAATTTTTGCATTTCCAATTAATTTAAATGCACACATAGTCCACAGTTATTTTAAAAGCATCTCATTATTTTTGTTGCTATTGATTTTTTAAGTGTGTTCATCACTCAGGTTCTAAATCCATTACAAAGAACAAATACACATTTAAATATTTATTATTTTCCAAGATTGTGGTCAGACACTTCCTTATCCTCCCACTTCCATCTGCTCCATGATTGACTGAACAGATGGGTGTTGCACCAGTTCTAAAAACCAGAATGCAAGGGCTGTGTGATTTATACTCAAAGAAGCTATGTAACAGAGGCAGATGAAACATATAGTTGTATCATTCCTTCTCTTATATCTTTCCTTATTAGTGGAGCAGTAATTTCCTAGCATCTTTGAAATTCACAACTATAGTATGTCAAGGAAGACAGCAAAGAGAATAATAACTATAAGAATAATTAGGTCTTCACTTGGATTTCTTTGTTCCATTTGGCAACACTATCCACCCACCAAGTGAAAAATCTTATTATCTTAAATGTCTTATCCCTTTTTTCATCTCCACAAATAACTTAATTAGTTATCAAATTCTAAGCATTTTTATGCCTGCAATATTGCTTGAAGCCAATCCCTTCTTACAATCCCCCTACTTCTATCTCATTCAGGCCTTCAGCTCTCCTTATGAGTATATCATACATATTTCTAACTTTCTATTAAATAAATAGAGGTTTGCAAAAGCCCTCTGGGAATCCAGAAGAAGAGAGAAATGTAAATGCATGGAGACATAAAAGAAGATAACTTAGTTTTTTGGTACAGGCCAGCTACAAAGGTATGGGGTAGAATGAGGCAGACTTGTTTTATTCTGCCAGGCAGTTTGAACTTAATACAATAGGCAAAAGGGAACTACTAGAGGTTTGTTGAAAATATAAGAATTACACGATTGCTTCTGTGTTATAAAAAGATGGTTCTAGTGAGGAAATAGAGAAAAGACTGGAAGAAGAGATTAAGTAT
>JAQZBX010070412.1:0-15434 GCA_029593785.1 Cabassous unicinctus
TATAATTTTAAAGAATCTATGATGAGGGAAGCGGGTGTGGCTCAGTGGATAGACCCCCCCGTTTACCATATGGGAGGCCCGGATTCGCTTCCCGGGGCCTCCTTGTGAGGGCAGGCCGGCTCGCGTGGCGCTGTGGGCTGATGAAGACACGCAGTGAATGGACACAGCAGCACAAGCAGCAAGGGGGGGATAAATAAATAAAAATAAGTAAATCTTTAAAAAAAAAAAAAAGAATCTATGATGAGGGTTCATTAATGGGAGGGATTGGGGGGATCTCTCCAGGGAGCTTTTTTATTCCTACTTTGAGGTTTCCGTAAGGCTCACAGGTGTAGGTAGGAGGCCGTTCTTTGTTTGCCGAAGTTGATTGTTCTGGGATGGGGTTAAGGTGTGAGGACAGAGTGGCACCGGAGTCTGCTGCTATTGATTTGTGGGCAAGTTTTAACCTGGAAAGGTGAATCCAAGAGGGAAAACCTGATAGTTTTGCTGCCGTTGGAGTTGTTAGGACAACTAGATATGGGCCTGACCCAGAAAGGCTGGAGTGGTTTAGGATGGAGGATTTTTAAATAAACCCAGTCTCCAGGATCTAAATTAGTGGGTTAAAGGTCCCGGCATAGGTTTTTGGTAGAGCAAGGTGGGCTGTTTTTCATAGGAAGTTTCGTGTTTGATTTAGGGTAGGGAGATAATCTGCTAGCGAGGAGGTGGTTGAGGGTACATTTCCCAGTACCTAAGGGCATCCGTACATTATTTCAAATGGGCTTAGGAGGTGAGTGGGGCGAGGTACAGAGTGGAGTTTTAGGAGGGTGATAGGTAGTAAGTCTATCCAGGTAGCCTGAGTTTGGATCATGAGTTTGGTGAAAATGGTTTTGATTAAACAATTTATTCGTTCTACCTTGCCGGAAGATTGAGGTCTGTAAGGGATGTGTAGTTTCCAGGTGATGTTGAGGGAAGTGCAGACATCTTGTGTGATTTGGGAGGTGAAAGCGGTGCTGTTTCTGATAGTTTGGAGGTGGGGAGGCCAAATTGGGGGATGATTTCGTTGGTTAGGATTTTAACAACTACAGCTGCCTTTTCAGAGGTGCTAGGGAAGGCTTCTACCTAGCCTGAAAAGGTGTCTAAAAAGACTAGAAGGTATTTGAACTTCCTGACCGAAGGCATGTGTATGAAGTCAATTTGTCAGTCTTGTCCAGGAATTTGACCTCAGGTTTGGTGTGCAGGGAAAGGTGGAGATGGGAGGTGTTTTTGAGGTGAAGTTTTTTGACAGATAAAGCAGGAGGAGGAGGACGTGGAGAGGTTCTTGAAGAGATTGGGATGGTCGAGGAATTGGGAAAGCAATTGGGTTAGTGGTGTGGGGCTAACATGGAAGTAGTTATGAAGAGTGGTAAGAATGTTAAGACTTTCTTGTTTTAGTAGAATGATTTCCAGATGCTCTAGCATGAGTAAGAGAATTTATTTCTTTGGAGGAATAAGTGGGTAGGGATAGGGGTAGGGCTAAGAATAATGGGGTGGCTTGAGTTTGTGTGGGCTATAATTTAGCTTCTTTGTCTCTTTGTTATTGCCTTGAGATATGGGTTTGGATGATTTTTGATGCCCTTTGCAATGGGGAACAGCTGCCTGTAGGAGGAGGGATGCTGCATGAAGGAGCTTTAGGATGAGGTGACTGTTGATGGTGGACCCTGTATTTGTGAGGTATCCTTTCTCTCTCCAGATTGGGGCATGTGAGTGGATGATGTGGTAGGCATATTTTGAGTCTGTATATATGTTTATGGAGAGGCCTTTTACCCTAGTTAGTGCCCTAGTTAAGGCAATGAGTTCTGCTTATTGTGAGGTTGTGCCTGGTGGGAGAGCATTTGATTCTATGATATCGTCTAGGGTTACAATGGCATATCCTGCTAGAGTGGAATTGTTTACCTTGGTGGAGCTGCCATCAATGAATCAGTTGGGAGTGGATAGTGGAGAGTCATAGATGTCAGGAAAGGGGTTTAGGAAATGATCCAATATTTCTGAGCAGTTGTGGTCGGTGTTGTCATGGGGGTGACATTCTGGTGTCAGAAGGAGAGTGGCGGGGTTGAGGGAGGTACACTGGTGGAGAATAACGCTAGGGTTTTCTAAAAGGGTTGTGTGTAGGGCCTGCAAGCGTTTGAGATTATCGATATTGCTTGATGGGTTGAGTAGCCTCATTGATGGTTCGGAGGTCTTGGACCAGGTGATAGGAATTGTTTGGTTTTTTAATGGCTAGGATTGGGGTATTAGCAGGAGAATTAGCTGGGTGCAGAATTCCAGAGGCAAGGAATTTGTTAATAATGGGCTGTAACCCTAGCAAGGCTTGGGGGTGGGGTGGGGATGTTGGGGTTTGTTAAGAAAAGGGGTATTATTTTTGAGTGTCACTTTAATTGGGGTGTGGTTGTTTTGCTATGGAGGGACATTCGGTATCCCACACTACAGGGTTTACATGCTCTAGGAGAACAGAGGGGAGATTGGGGAGTGGGGTTGGCTGTGGGGCCAAAAGGAGGAGGGGTGATATTTGGGAGTTAGGGATTGGAATAGTGATGGTGGAATTAAGTTTTGTAAGCAAGTCTTGCCCTATTAGTGGAGGGGGACAGGCAGGTATAATTAGGAAGGGGTGTGTAAAGGAAATGGTTTCTAAGAAGCAGGATAAAGATTGGGTTTGGAGGGGATTGGACACTTGGCCGTTAACCCCAATAGAGATAGAACGGACTAAAGGTCCAGAGTATTCTTATAAGACTGAGTATGTGCCCCCGTGTCTATTAGAAAGGAGATTGGCTTACCTGCTACTGCTGTTGTTACCCTAGGTTCAGCCTTGGTGATGGAGATGGTGGGGGCGTCTGAGCCCAGGCAGCATTAGTCTTCAGTGGTCAGTCCCAGTAATTCTGGGAGCGACAATCCTGGCTCTGGGTTTGGACTTGTTTTGGGGACAAGAGCCTTCCGGCCTGGGGCCTGAGAGCAGTCCAATTTCCAGTGTCCTTTAACCCTGCACGATGGGCATGGACCCAGAGGAGCCTTGGGATTGGGGCATGCTTTTGCCCAGTGTCCTTCTTGACCACAATTGAAGCAGGGTCCTGGTGGAGCTTGACTGGAGTTAGAAGGTCGTTTTCAGCTGCCCTGGATAGCAGCTGTAATTAAATTATATTTCGCATGATCTTGTTTTAATCTTTGTTGTTTAAATTCTTCATCTCTATTGTTAAAGACCCTATAGGTGGTTTTAATTAGGTCTTTTTGAGGGGTTTGTGGCCCGTCTTGTAGTTTTTGTAATTTTTTTCTAATGTCTGGGGAGCATTGAGAGATAAAGTGAGTGTGTAGGTATAGTTTTCCTGCTTTTGAGCTGGGATGGAGGTTAGTGTATTTTAAAAGGGTTTTGGTTAGTCTGTTCATGAATGCCGCCAGATTTTCATCGGGTTTTTTCTTTGGGAATGGTGGAGGAGGAAATAACATAGATGTCCTGAAAGGTCAGATTGTATGACTGGATAATGTATTGGAATTTCTTAGTGAACTGTGTGGGATTGGCGGAAAAGGAGCCTAAACGTTTTTTAATGTGGGCGAGGTCTGAGAGGGATAAGGGGAAGTGAATGCGGGTAAGGGCAGGGGCTGGGGCTGGGGAGTTGGGAGAAATGAGTTGGGTTTAGGGAGTGGGTGGCAGGTGGGAAGAAAAGGGGGGGTTCAGGGGGAGGGGTAGTGGAACAGGAGGAGGAAGGGGTGGGTTCAGAGGGAGCCTATAGGACATAGGGTGGCTGGGGGGGGCGTGATCGGAAGGGTCAAAGTCAGAGGAAGAATTTTCACGCAGGAGGGGAGGTCGGTCCCAGAGAAGAATTTGATAGGTGGTGCAGGATTGACAAAAGGATGGGCAGTTGTGGAGGAAGAGGAAAGCCTGAACGTAGGGAACTTCAGACCATTTGCCTTTACGTTGGATAAAGCTCTCAAGATCTCAGAGAACTTGGATATCGAAAGTGCCGTATTCTGTCTATTGGCTTTGTTTAATTTATATTGAGGCCAAATAGTGATAGAGTAAAAAATGAGCTGCTTTGGTCCGATTTCTCCTCTGGGGTAGAGAGTTTTGAGGTTATGGAGGAGACAGTCAAGGGGGGTTTCTTTTGGAGGTAACGATTGGGACCTTCCATGTTTGGTGAGACGAGGGTGAGTCTGGGGACCTTTTAGGAAAGAGGGTGTGGAAGGAAAGAAGCAAGTGTCTTCGAATTTTTCACTTCCAGACGGTTAAGGGCCAGTGACTGAACCTGGAACCAGGCAACCCTGGAGCCGGGAGGTCAGGTAAGGGGGACAGTTCCCCAGTACCAGAGACCATCTCTGACCTAGCGCTAGGGTTTTCGGAAAGAGGGGCAAGATCCTCCAGAGAGGTTCCAAGGCTCACCCAAAGACGAATCTATGTCCGGTGTCATAGACGAATCTATGTCCGAATCTATGTCCGGATGAAAGAGCTGCAATAGCAAGGTGGAGGATCGCTACAGATTTGATCTGTCTCAACAAAGCCTTCCAGGGTTTCGGCACCAAATGTTAGACCCCAGGTTAAAGAGGCTCGGAGACAGATCAGGATTCAGGCAGGAGTTTGATTGATTGCCAGCATGGCCGGGGTCTGAAGTGAGACTTCAGCCCGCTGGTCTAGGTTGGGAGTGCTCCTTTTGAGCTGGGAGAAATGGGCGGGTTTACAGAAGGGGTGCGTAGATGTGGCGCAAAGATATAGGGTGGGAAAGTACCAAGTTAGCCATTTCAGGGTGGGACATGCTGTTCTGAGAACTGCCCAAGCGTTGGGGAATGTTCAGTGGCCTTGCAGGGATGGTGGTAAGCAAGGGCTGGAACGGGACATCCCGCATTTAAGCATGTACAAACTCAGGGGCACATTCTTTTGAGCACTAAGAACTCAGGGGGCAAGAGGTTACATTCTAAACATTCTGTAATCAGGAGACATTTTAGATCCTCAAATCTAAGTCTGATTTTTCATATACCTGGCATGTTTACTTTTGTGGAGTGGGGTGGTTAAGGGAAATGAGCACTGGATCCAGAGAAGAGAAGAGGAAGAATAAAAGATTTGTTATTGTGAGGAAAGAAGAATTTATTAGTTCTCTGTATTTTTAAACCAGAGTGGTCTTTATTCCCAGCCAAGTTTTTTGACCAGTACAGAGTCCTTTTCAGTTATTCCAAGGGTATTGGGCATTAGGAAGTACCAAAATCATTTTTACCAAGTAATGAAGCTAATGATATAGTACGTTTAGGTGAGTTAGACAGAAGAGTCATTTTAGGAATCAACAGGAATAATTTGTCCCATTAGCCTGCTCTCTAGGCTCCCAGGGCCATTTCCTCTTGTTCCTTCCCGCTGCCAAGCCTTTGCTACAGCAGTTCCTTTTCACCTAAACTGTCCTTCTCACATCTTAGTACTGGTAGCCTGCTTTTCAAGGTCCGCCTCTACCTAACTTCAATTCAAATCCATCCCTCTCACAGTAATCAATGTTTGAACCACTTAATTCTACATTTATTTAAGCATACACTATCTTGTGTTTTTCTAACGTGCTGTTAGTTCCATTTCGGAAGCCCGTAGAAAGAAAATTACAGGCTTTGGGGCTGGGTGAGAGGTAACACCCCGGGTGCGACACCCAGTAATTGGGGGAGCTCTGGCGCACTGGCACCGACGCCGAGCTTGAGAAGCGCGGACCACGCCCGCCTGCCCGAGGCAGCCTCTTAGGCCTTTCCGGTACCCTGCGGCTCCGCGCGGGGTCACGTGGTCTGAGGACGCGGCGGCGGCGGCGGCGCCGGCCTTGCGCGCGCGACGTGGAGGCTCCTTGCGGGTGAGCGCGCTACGGGGGGCGTCGGGCTGGGCGAGCGCGGCGGGAGGGAGCTCGTGGGCCGGCCAGAATCTGGTTTAGATCCCCACCCCGAGGGATGCCGAGGAGGGTGCCGGGGTCAGATCTGTCAGGTGGAAACCGTGGGGAGTGCACCCCGGGAGAGTGGGGGATCGGAGATTCGTGGAAACTGGGCGGGTAGTAGACAAGGTGGCAAAACTGGCTCGGTTTTCTTTAATGCTAGTTAATGGCCTCGTCTGGTACTGAGAAAAATAAGGAATAGAAATGAAACATCCTCTTCCTGTCTCTGTCCCCCTCCTCCTTTATTATTTTTTCTATTAATTTTGAACCTTAAAACTACAGCACATTAAATACAATGTGGTTCCAGAATTTGATCCTAGAACAGAAAAAAGACATCGGTGGAAAAACTGAGGCGATCCTAACGAAGTCAGTGATTTAGTTAAAAGCATGTAATTTTGATAAATGTACCCAAAGGTTAACATTAGAGGAAATCTGAGTAGTATACAGTTCTCAGTAAACTATCTTTGCAACTTATCTGTAAATCTAAAATGCAAAGTTAAACCAAAATCCTACAACGTAGTGCAGCAAGCTGTTTACCAAGGAGGGCTTCAGTTAGTTCCTATTTGTCAAGCCTGACAGGAATTGGTGTCTGTTTGACCAACTTGTTTGCTAAGGTAGAGTTGCCAGGTAGAATCAGACTAGTGGGTGTGGATGCTTTTAGCCCACTTTCTCCGGGCAGCAATCTATTTTCTCTTACAATTCCATCCATCAAATATCTTTGGATTACCTGTTATGTCCAGTCAATTGAGACACACATATTCCCTGCACTAGAGGATTTACAATCTAGCATGTGAAGTAAAATCACAAGTCAGGTAGGAGTAAGGACTATTTAAAAAGTGCCATACAGAGCTAAGAGGTCTCGGAGCCAGGAGAAGTCACATCTGGCCCAGGGGGAAAAGGAGAGCTTCCTGGAGGGAGTGGCTGTCATAAACTGAGGGAAGGGAGTTGGGGAGGAGAATATGTTCCTGGGATTGAGAATTGCACCAGTAGCAGTCTGGATGTGTCCAAGTTTAAAGTCCTGAAGCAGGTGCAGTTCCTCTTAAATAGAAGCAGAGAGCACACCTATGGAGTACTGACGGATGAAACTGGAAGTGAAAACTGAAGCCTTGTACGAAACAGGTGACACTTTAATTATATATACCATGGGAGCCATGGGATGTTTTAGGTCAAGAGAAGGGCATCATTGAATCTGTGCTTGGAGATTATTGACTTGGCAGTAGAGTGTAGGATGGCTTGGAATAGATCAATTAGGGAACTATTGGTTTAGACCATGAGAGGTCATGAGAAACTCAGCCTAGGGCAGTGAAGTTCATGAACAAAGAAGGATGTGGTTTTGGGAGATGTCTATGGATCTAGAGGATTTGGCAACTGAAGGGATGTGAGGACCAAAGAGAAGAAAAAGAATAAGAACAATTCCAAAGTTTTGAACCTGGGTGTTTTGGAGCATGGTTGATGAATTTGCAGAAATAGAGGATTTAGGAGGAGACATTGGTTTGGGAGCAGTGGGGATGAGATAATGAGTTTGATTTTGAACAGGCTGTGTTTGAATTGCTGGCAGGATATCCAGCTGGAGATGTGTACTTGGACTGTTCAGATTAGAAGCCAAACAGACAAAGGGACAGGAAGAGGAACAGGAGCCAAAGCAGGCAGTATGAGACAATCAGGGAGGAATGAGAAAAATCTGATTATTGTGGGGTTGAAGAGCCAATGTGGACTAGGAAACCTGGCAGAGGTGAGTCAGTAGTGTTACAGGCTGCTACAGAAATTGAGGAGGCTAGATCATGGAGTTCGCAATTAGGAAGTCACTGGTCACTTTTCAAGAGAGTCTTTTGAGTAGAAAAGTGGGAAGTCTGTCTTCTCAGTCTGCAATTTATTCATCCTATGGCCTTTCTCAAGTGGCAGAGCCCTGGGCAAGGAGTTTGGAGACACAGTTTCTAGTCCTGATGCTGCCACTAACTAGCTGTATAATTTTCGGCAAGTCACATATGCCTGGACTGGAAAAGGAAAACACATCCCTTAATGAAACCAAAAGGACCCTTTTATTCCTAACAACACTTAAAAGCCTACAGAACTAGTGTTCCATGGAGCATACTGTGGAAAATGCTAGTATAGAAACAATTTTAGAGCTCTAAAGAACCAAAAAATCATTTTATACAATCCCTTCTTCATTTGACAAATGAGGAAACTGTAACTCAAATTGTAATTCATTAAATTAGCTAACAATAAACTGGCTACTACATAAACATTAATTTGGCTACCATAGGTGCTTTCAAACATATTATGTTAGGTAGAGGAGGTGGCTCAAATGATTAGGCACCTCCCTCCCACATGGGAGGTCCTGGGTTTGGTTCGCAGTGCCTCCTAAAAAAAAACAACCAGCGCATAACAAACAGACACAGCAAGTGCAAACAATGAGGAGATGGGGAGAAAGAAATACAATAAAATAAATCTTAAAAAATATTCAGTTCAAATATATTGTGTTGATGGTTCTCAAAATGACCCTATGAAGTAATTATACTTAAACTCATATTGGAGATAAGAAAACAGGAAGTGAAATGACTTACCCAGGATCACAGAGTGGCAAGAGGTGAAGCTGAGATTTGAACCCAGGCTTCCTGAGGCAGTGCCTTCTCTAACACATCCTGCTGCCTCCCTTGTCCTCAACATTGAATATGTTTAAAACTGGTTGAATGGAAGGCTAGTATTTTAAATATTTTTACATTCTTAGAAGAAATGTGTTCCAAAAGTAAAGCTTAATTTGTACTGCATTACCTATTAATATTATTGTTAGCATATTAAGCGTGAGAGAGTTGACAGCAAACAGTTCCTGAAATTACTGTTTTAAAAAGCCTGGCAGTAGAGCATTGGACCATGTGAAAACCATTATGATCAACTCTGAGCAGCAGGAAAAGCAACGCATGACCCTTGAATATATGTGGTACATTAAAAAAATTCTCTTAGCTAATCCTGCGATTGCTTGGTCTTTCCTCTTACTGCTTTCCCCCCTTGTATTGACTAATTGCACTTTCTTCACTCTTGGCTGCCTGATCCTCCTCACACCCTCCTTAGCAGGCTAAGGTTGCACTTAATGAGCAGGAATCTACTGCACGATGAAACACAACCTCCTGATGGGATTATTCTTTGATGCAATAAATACCTACCTTAACAAATAAAAATAATAAATTTACATCTTAAGAAAATAACCTTGTAAAAAGAGCCAAGATGATTTTATCAAAATTTGGGGGAAAGTGTGTTCAACAGACTGTGTTGAATGTTGCTAAAACTAGCTGTTTTTAGACTTTTACTTTCAGCTCTATTTGAAATAATAATAGAAACTTGGTATATTCTGGTGTTTATATCATTGAAATTCTCCAAGCAATATAAAACTGGCTAAGAGTGTTGGCTCTGATGACAGGAACCTGAGTTCAAGTTCAGGCTCCACCTCTTGTTAGCTGTGTTACTCAACGCTTCAGTTTAATTGTCCATACTTAATAACAGTTTTGTTTGAAGGTTAAAGAGAATAGTCTAAGTAAAGCACTTAGAACAGTGCCTAGCATATGAAAAGCAAGCAACAAGTGCTAGCTATTATTATATCATTATTTTTAAAAATTTGTTGCTGATTTAGGGAGTTTAGTTTAATAATTTTCTTATCTAGGAGGACCTAACAATTAATACACTTCTCATCTTGTTCTCCAAATGCAGTTAACGGGCTCTTATTTTTATCATTAAAAAAAAAATTTTTTTTTTTTTAAATGTGCGTTAACCAAATAATGGTTCTTTAATGTATAGAAAAAATAAATTAACAGTCCTACAAGAATTATTCAAATCTGCAAAGAGAGTTAGACATTTCAACAATGTTCTCTCTGTATTCAACAGAAAATAGCAGAAAAATCAATGAGAATATAATAGACTTGAATATTATTAACCAACCTGAGCTCCCTAAACTCCTTAAAGACAATCACAGCTAACAACCTCTATTCCTTTCCATCATACTTATTTGTTTTTATGTTTTTTGTTTTTTTTATGATTTAAACCTCTTAGAATTTATTTTTTTCTTATTTATAGCTTAAATCATCCTAAGTGTTATACAGATACATAGACTATATTTTGATTGATTAAATTTTTTGAAATCAACATTTTAACAAACATAATATTTCAGGTTTTATCTATTCAACAATGAGTCATGGACAAATTTTTGCATGAATAAATACATGTCTATCTCTTTATTTAAATGGCTATGTGCTATTCTATGTATAATCAGTCTTCTAATTTTGGACATGACATGTAGTTTGTCCAAATATAAACTGTGTGTAAAACAACATTGTCTTATAAACTGTGTGTAAAACAACATTGTCTATCTCTTTGCATGAACACAGAATTATTTACATCTATTTCAAGAAGTAAAAAGCTGAGACATGTAATGATGAACTTATGGTAATGATTTCTTGGAAGGGGTGTGTACATTCGCTGTCTTCTCTTTAGAGTCTTTTAATTTCCTGGACCATTAATTCTGACCCCTCTCTGCATTTATTCCATTAAAACTTTTCTTAATAAGGCCAATCTAACAATCATTTCCAAGTATTTATCTTACTTGAACTCCCATTGACCCTCGGAGTTTTTGATTATTTCTTAGTTATCTTTTGCTCTCTGTAATACCAGTTTTTCCTTGTTTACTTCCTGTTTCTTTTCTTTCCTTTTTTTTTAAATATATTTTTAAAGATGCTTAGATTACATAAATGTTACACAAAAATTACAGGGATTTCCATGTTCCACACCTCCCACAACATCCCACATAAACATCCTTCATTAGTGTGGCACATCACCTGCAATGGATATACACATCCTGGGGCTCTACCACCAAGCATGGACCATAGTTCACATCGTAGACCACACTCTCTCCCACACAGTTCTACATGTTATATGCTAATGTAAAATGGCCTATTTTAAAAAAATCAAATTATCAAGGAATAATTTCCATATTATAAAATGTGCTCATTTACACATACAGTTTGATGAGCTTTGGCAAATCACCACTCTAGTCAAGGTATAGAACTTTTCCATCACCCCAAAGATTTCCCTCATGCCCTTTGAAGTTAACCCTCCACCCCAGGCAATGATGGATCTGCTTTATCCGTTTTGGTAGATTATTGGTTTCAAAGAAAACCCTTGCTTCCCTACAATTCACTGCAATCTTTGAAATAAGGGGTTGGATCTTTCCTTATCTAAAAAGTCCTGAATGTTAAATACTTTGAGTTGGATTGCAAGGGGTGTTTGTATGTCAGTGCATTGCTGGGATATTGATGCCTGCGTAATACAGAAAATCCAACTTTATACTGATCTGGTCTTTTCCCCCCTTTATTAGAGAAGTTGTGGGTTTACAGAACAATCATACATAAACTACAGGATTCCCATATACCACCCTATTATTAACACTTGGCATTGGTTTGGAACGTTTGTTACAATTGATGATAGCACGTTTTTATAATTGTATTGTTAAATACAGTCCATGGTTTAACTTAGGGTTCACTGTTTATTATACTGACAGTATATAACAAAAGTAGTTTTTTTTAACTACTGTTTTTCTTAACTACAGATAACCTGTTCATTCTTATGATAACGACGGCATTTGGCTAATGAGCAAAGTGGTCAGGTCATTGAGTGAATCAGAGGTGCAAATCTGGGAAACAGAAGATGGTGACATGACAGAAGGTGATTTAGGATATGGCCTTGGAAGAAGACCTGGGGGTATTTATGAAGTGGAAGTTTCACATTTATTTACATCTAGAAAAAGATCAGATGGAAAGAACTTTAGCCCTCCCCCATTTCCAAAACGGGGGGAAGAAAGTAGTGGTGGCATTTTTCAGTATTCCAAGCATAAAAGCTTGCAAGATTCCTATTCTCCAGGATCCAGAGTTTCCAGTTATAAACAACAAAGTAGCACTGGTAAGAAGAGCTAATTTCCTCGCCTTCCTTTTCCCCTGTGCTATAACCAAAACCCTTCTAACACATGGAAATGAGTATCCATACAAATTCATCTTCATTCACCTGCCTCTTGGGATTGATAATAGCACAAAAGTAATTGATGTTTATATTTCTAAGTATTGTACCAAAATATTAAGTACAGTAGTTATTCTGCATTAATATATTATATATTGGTGATATCAGTGATTACCTGCCTTGTTATTTGT
This sequence comes from Cabassous unicinctus, assembly GCA_029593785.1. Taxonomy (NCBI): domain Eukaryota; kingdom Metazoa; phylum Chordata; class Mammalia; order Cingulata; family Chlamyphoridae; genus Cabassous; species Cabassous unicinctus. The sequence continues at coordinate 12,074 of JAQZBX010070412.1, forward strand.
GTAGTGTAGTGGTATGCTTTATTTATTTATGTTTTTTTTCTTATTCAACAAATATTTATTGGGTATCTATTAGGTACCAGGCATTGTTATAGGCACTGGAAATGATCATCGGTGAAGAATGTAGGCAAAGGCCCTAATGTCACGGGAGTTATCTTCTGATAGAGAAGACAGAAAATAAAACTAGAAATCAGTAAATATACATGGAGGCAGTGGTGAGTGAAAGGATAGAGAATGATTGTGGGGGATGGAGGACTGCTATTTCAGGGAACGCTTAGGGAAAGCCTCTCTAAGGAGGTGACATTTGAGTACCTGAATGACGCAGGGAGCAAGCCTGGTGGGTATCTGTGGAAAGTGTTCCAGGCAGAACACAAATGCTTCCAGTTAGTTTATGGATGTCATGAAATTCTCAAAAATTGTCAAAACAAAGTTAATTTTAATGTACCGTAATTAAAAAGAAAATATGCATTACATTAGGGAAAGAATAAAATTTGGGGTCATATTGTCATAGAATATGATAACTCCAACATGATTGGGACTCTGTGGATGAGTGCACCCCTGCACTGTGGCGCCAGCTCTTGTCTGGCTGAATCTTTTGTAATCCATATTGTTAAACTTCCCCTCCTGAAACCGCCCTCACCCAACATGAACAAACACAAATTAGAACAAAATGAAAATAATTTAAGAGACATGATTTCAGAGCCACAAAAAACATTTTGCAGCTTGGGATCTATCCACATTCTTCAAAATCCTTCTCAAAATTAGGATGGGAATATATATATGTGTGTGTGTGTGTGTATATATTTCTTTGAGTTCCTTATTTTGCAAGCAATGTATTGAAAACCAAACACATTGCTAAAATGCCTTCATAAAAACATGAGGAAACTGCTAGGATATAAACAAGTTTGATAAGAATAATACGAGCTCCTTGATATCCGTTTATCAAAGTTGACCTGACTCTAGGTAAGGGTATTGTATTAGTTTCCTATATCTAATAGGTAACTTCCACATTCCTACAAATTTAGTGGCTTAAAACAACACAAATTTATTAAAGTTCTGTAGATCAGAAGTCTGAAATGGGTTTCACTGAGATAAAATTAAGATGTTCCTAGGGTTGCATTCCTTTCTGGAGGTTTTAGAGGAGAAGCCATTTCCTTGCCTTTTCCAGTTTGTAGGAGCCACCTGCATTCCTTAACTCATGGCCCCTTCCCTCCATTGTCAAAGCCAGCAATGGCCAATTGAGTTCTTCTCACACTGCATCACTCTGACACTGACTCTCCTGCCTCCCTCTTTTTTTTTTTATTTTTATTTTTAAAGATACTTTGATTATCTTTAGTGAAGTGTAAGTGTTACATAAAAAAATATAGGGGATTCCCACATACCCCGCTCCCCACATGTCCCACACTTTCCCACATTAATGACATCCCTCAGTGTGGTACATTTATTGCAATTGATGAACACATTTTGGAGCATTGCCACTAAGCATGGATTACAGTTTATATTGTAGTTTACACTCTCTCCTGCACAATTTTGTAAATTACGACAAGATATATAATGGCCTATATCTGTCATTGCAGTGTCATTCAGGACAATTCCCAAGTCCTGAAAATGCCCCCTGTGTTACACCTGTTTTTCCCTCTCGCTGCCCTCAGAACCTCTAGTGGCCGCTGTCTCCACATCAATGATATAGTTTTTTCCATTGCTAGAATCACAATGGGTCTATAGTAGAATACCAGTAAGTCAACTTTAATCCATAGTTTGTTCCCCAATCCTGCCTCTCTCTTATAAAAATCCTTGTGATTACATTGGGTCCACCTGGAAAATCCAGGATAATCTCCCCATCACAAGATCCTTTTGCCATGTACTCACAGGTTCTGGGTGTTAGGACATGGATATCTTTGGGGGCCAGTAGTCTTTCTGCCATTAGTATTAATAGAAAAGAACTTGTTGCCAACCTACTTTCACTTCTGTCCCTCCTTAAAACCCTGTGTCATCTGAGTTTTTTAAAAATATGGCTTAGGTTTTGCTTTGGGTACTGCCATGTTGATGAAAGTTCAGAATAGCAAAGAAAAAAATGGTTTTGAGAAGTTTTGAATGTCCATCAAAATGTTCTTAAAATTAATTTTTTGGGGAGCAGATGTGGCTCAAGCAGTTGGGCGCCCACCTCCCACATGGGAGGTCCCAGGTTCGGTTGTGGTACCTCCTAAAAAACAAACAACAAAAAAGCCAACTCAAGGGAGCTGATGTGGCTCAGTGGTTGAGTGCTGGCCTCCTACATACAAGGTCCCGGGTTCAATCCCTGGTCCTGGTACCTAAAAAAAAAAAATTAATTTTCTTTCTTTGGCTTCTTACCTCTTGCTTGTAACTTACCAACTTAATGTTTTCTATTGCTAGTGAAACCGCAATGAAAATGAAGCTCCTGGAAGCTCAGTTTAATTTCTCAGCTGATCACATTAAGGAGAGAATAACTGAAGTTATAGTATCCTTCTAATCATTCTCCTTGGAAAGAAATTAAATTCAAGTTATTTCTTAGCTATTCACATCACTATATTGATCAAGCTTACACCAAAAAGCAAAATTTATTTATTTTTGCCCACCAACATTCATGCCTTTCTATATTGTGTTTGGCTATAGGAATTAATTCATTAGCTTCAGTTTTGTTTTAGAGTCCTCCTTTTCCAATTCATTACTTTTATTCAGAAGTATGTGCCTTTTCATTTGTTAAATGTCTTAGGCTAAATATTTTTATAATCATTTGGTTGATTGCAATTCTCTCTTTTCAATTTAGGGGAAATCTGTATTGATATTTTGTAAACAAATGTCCTGTGTTTAACTAGCTAAGGACAAAATTCAATTTTTTTTTAATAGATTCTAATTCAGGACTGTCAAATGTAGAATTAAGGCAACGTCTTCATGAAACTTTAGAGGTAGGTACTTTGGGTAATATAAAAATTCTCATGTGAGTAAAGTTCACCTATACTTAAGTATTTAACTAATACTTACTAAATACTGAAGAAGACTAAAATTGTATAGAAGGTAAATATTGGTTTCTAGCTAGTTCAAATATTCTTGAGTAGCCACAGTTTAAAGGTCATACTGTTCACCTGGCCTCCTCTCTTTTCTATCCTCCTCATTGCTCAAAAAGCAGGTTATTTGTCTAAACACGCTGTAACCGTTGGGGAATTTGATGTAATTATGAATTCCAAAAATATAATTGGATCATGCCTGTAATCTGATCTGTTAATCTGGGCATGATTGAATTATGATTAGGGCGTTGACTGGACCATGTCAGTCAGTAGGGCGTTGAGCCCCACCCCTTGGTGGGTGGGGAATTGAATATAAAAGACAAGGCAAAGAGCAGTCT
>JAQZBX010070413.1:0-15416 GCA_029593785.1 Cabassous unicinctus
GTCTTAATAGTGGAAGAATCAATGATATTGAGAAAGCAACTCAAGTCTGGAGTTGGAGGCACTAAGAGGGCTGTGATAGAGTATTCGTCATTTAGTTCCATGCTTATTGCTTGGTTCATGAGTATGGGGTGACCACGTCCTTTTCCTGAAGTGTGTACACACACATTTTGCCATTCAGTCACTGATCTCAGATGAGGCCCAAGAAGCTGGGAGATAAGGGAGACCAAGAGACTAAAAATGCATCCCTGGGCATTGAATGATGAATGCAAGCCTGGGCCCCAGAGCAGACTGAGAGAGGCTCATTTTCTCTTCTTATTGGGAAAAAGAGGCTTCCGAAGACACTCATTTCATTAGCAAATGCCCTCTTCTCCTTCCCTCTCCCTTTGTCTTTGTTCTCACTAGCACGCTTTAGTTAGATCTGTATATGACTAGCTACATGATCAAAGCCAAGCAGAAAGTAAGTCATCTTTCCAATGATGCACTTAAAACAAAAGCTAGTTTCTGGGCTATTTTATAAACAAGAGTTTTCTATTAAAGGACATGGAGGCTGGTTATTACACAAGCTTCTCTTAAATTGTCTGCCATCTCTTCCTTTCAAGACCCTGATTGAACCTAATTCAATGTTTCTCAAACTTTGTTGGGCATCAGATTTCCCGGGGAGCTTGCTGTAACTGCAGACGCCCATCCTTCACCCCACCCTGTCTGATCTGGCAGATTTGGGAGGTGAAGCCCAGCAACCAGTGTTAACTGATACCCAGAGGTTTCTGATGCAGGCAGTCCCTGATCACACTTTGGGACACTGTGTAGGGCCTGCATCTTTAGCACACGATGCCCTTGGCCTGTTAGAACTCAGCGATATAATGCTGATAAATCGCTGAGCCCTAACCCTCCTCCAATGGGTCTGGCCTCTGAAGGAGGAACGCTGTGGGATCTGGCTTGCAGGCAGGCAGAACCGGGTTCCAATCTTGCTATTGCCATTTACTAAGTTCCAGGATACTGTACAAGTGCTTGAGCCTTGGTTGCCTCATCTGCAAAATTGGGAGACTTTGACCTCTCCCATATGGTTGAAGATTAAATATGAAAAGAAAAGGTACTTGTGTGGACCATTAAATACTAGACACTCATAAGTGGTAGCTCTCTTTTTATTTCTTTCCCCTAAGTTTCAACCTAACAGAGCCCTGACCTTATTAGCTAGCAGTGATAGTTGTAAGAATCATCCAAGTCAAAAAAACTGACCTCCAATTAGATGTGAGTAGTTTATGACTTATAAGGGTTTAATCTGGGCACACCAGTTTTCTGTTGCTGCTATGACAAAATTACCACAAACTCAGTGACTTAAAACAGTACAAATTTACAGTCAGGAGTCCTCCAGAACAGTAAATCCAAGTGTCAGCAGAGACGCCTTCTTTCTAGAGGCTCTTAGGGGAGAAGCTGTTCCTTGACTTTTCCATCTTCTAGAAGCTGTTCCCATTCCTTGGCTGGTGGCCACATCACTCCAACCTCTGTTTCTATTATTACATCTCCTTCTCTGACTCTGAGTCCCCTGCCTCCCTTTTTCCCTTATACGGTCCCTTTTGATTGCACAGGGCCCACCTGGCTAGGCCAGGATACTTTGCCCCATCTCAACCATCTCAAGATCCTTAACTCAACCACATCTGCAGAATCCCTTTTGCCATCTAAGGTAACATAATCATAGGGTTGGGGAATCAGAACATGGGCATCTTGATGGAGTGGGCGGGAGGTTTTCTTTTGCCTACCACACTGGCACTGGCTTTTTACCAAAGCAACCAGCAGCTCTAAAGCTTTAATTCCCCCTCCCAAAGAGATCATTGGGGGCAGTGCAAGCACTGAAAAAGAGAGCCATTTTAGCCTGAAGGGAGTTGGTGGTTCTTCACAAACCAAGCTTTACCCTCCCACCACAGCCAGTGCAGAGGTACAGGGCAATAATGATGGAAGGCCAAGATGAATTTCAACATCCTGTGAAATTGCAGCAGGCCTTCTGAGTCATCAGAGGTTTCATCTCACTGAGAACATGCTGTGTTCCAGGTATCTGAACACTGATGATCCATGTAATATATTCAGCCGTTATTTGATTTGGTTTGAAAGGATCAATGGAGGGCCTGCTACATAGAAGCTTTCCTTCCCTAATAAGAACACTGATTAATCAAGACCCTGCATTTCTCTGCCTGTTATGGCTTGAATTGTGCCCCCTCCCCACAAAAGATTTGTTTAACCCTCAGTCCCAAGAACGTGGCCTATTTGGAAATAGGGTCTTTGACAATATAGTTAGTTAATGTGAGGCTCAACTGGACAGACAGACACAGGGGAGAAGGCTGCTTGAAGATGGAGGCAGAGACCAGAGTGATGCATCTATAAGCCAAGGATTGCCAGCTACCAGCCGAAGCTAGAAGAGGCAGGGACAGATTCTCCCCTGTGGGTTTCAGAGGAGGCATGGGCCTCCCGGCACCTTGATTTCAGGCTTCTAGCCTCCAGAGCTGTGAGACAATGAAGTCCTGTCCTTTGAAGCCACCTCATTTGTGGTGCTTTGCTATGGTAGCCCTGTGGGGTGAGCATAATTGTGCAATTTTTAGGCTGTCTAAATAGCTGTCTTAAGCCTTGCTGTGCTTTTCACTATTCCCTCCTGGTCAAAATAGTATTCCTTTCCTTGACAAGAATCTATTGAACACCAACTATGTTTTAGACATTGGCTCATGACTTTGAGATAATTAACTATTTGCTGAAGGAAAGACACTCCTTAACACTGCATTACAATGCAATAAGACTCATAGCATAAAGGAGATATATGCATGCAATGGGGTCCTTCTTAGGAAGGAATGTAAGGTTGTCCAGAAAAACTGAGTTTTAGGCTGGAGACTAGGAAATGTCCAGAAAAGCAGGATGGGAAAGGCTTTCCAGTACGTGAGGGAATTTATGCAAAGGCACAGAAGCAGGGCACACCACACAGTGTTTAAAAAGGTGCCTGATAATTCCTTGTGGCTGGAGAGGAAGAGGAGACACGTGAGTAAGAAGGCTTCGCATCACATCCAAAGGACTTTGAATGGTTAGCTAAAGGAAACAGCAGGAACCAAGAAAAGATTGTTTAGCAGGGGAGTCACACGGTCAGATTCTATTCTTCAGGTTATTTAGCAATTTGCATAGAGGATTACTTGGGATGGGGCAAAACGGACCTGTGGAAAGAGACCAGTTACAGTTCAGATGACAAATGATGGGGGCCTCGAAAACTGAACCAGACGCAGAGGGGATGGAATGAAGGGGCTGGATTTAGGAGTTAGAACTGGCATCCAATTTGATGTGTGCCGTGAAGGAGAGGGGTGAGGCAGTGGGGACTGCAGTTTCTTTATGGAATTCTTTATGGTTAATTGTGTGTTAAACAAAATAAGAAATATGGAAAGAGTATTAATTTTGTGGGGGGAAACTAGTGTGTTTTGGGATATGGCGAGTTTAAGGTGCCTTTGGGATATCAAGTTGGAAATGTCTAGTTGTTAGTTGAAAATATATGTGTGGTGGAGCTCAGGAAAGATATACACTTAAAATCCTGAGTGCCACTGAAGCCATGGGAAGAGGCTAAGGAGGAGAAGAGGAGGCAGCCTGTGCAGGGGAGACCCCTGGACAAAGAGCAGCCCTTCTCTTTCTTCCTCTTCCCTAGCACCTTCCAAGTCTCACACGGCTAAACTTTCCCTTTGTCCATTGAAAAATGGTACGTTTAGAGCTTGTTCTTTATTTCCATTTCCTAAGCAACCTGTTTGGATCGTAAACGAAAACCTTTTCTGGGGAAGATCTCCAATTCTTTTCCCTTAAAACATCTGAGGCATTTTGCAACTTGAACCAAGCGGATATTTCCATGAACCAACATGCAGGCAATAAATGCCTGATCCGTGTAGTCAAAGTCCTCCAGAGACGCTCTGCCGATTCTATTTAGAGTGAACCTGAAGATGAAGTAAAGTGCAGGGGGATATGGCTGGAGGAGCAGAGAGTGGGGTGAGGGAAGGAGGAGGTTTGGAGAGACCTCAGGCCTGTGAGAAGAGAAGAGGGAGTGGATTCCGTAGGGCACCGTTTCCCAAACTTGAAACGTTGGTTCACTGCTTTCACGGTTTTTGCAATATCCCCCACACCATCTGTGTAATTATTTATTTAATTTTTCCTCAAAATAAATTCCCTTTTTAAGCTCAAAAAATTTATAGTAAACAGATATTATCACTTTTGTAAATAGAGATCTGAATCACTTACAAGAAGTATTTAAGGGGATTAGTGTTATAAGCATCAATAAAAAATTTAAAAAGATTGCATTCTCGCTAGATACTGTTGGTTGCCCAGGGCTGTGAACCTGCAACCTGCTGTCTCTTGGCAAAGCAAGCTAGAAAGATTTTGGAGACATGCATCAAACTCAGAATTTCTCCTTTAGGTAATCAGAAGGATTGAAATCAGTTTGAAAAGAAAACAACTTTCTCAGTAAGTAATTCAATATTATTGAATCTTGGGTACCACCGAGGGCATTTAGCCAACCCTTTGGGTAATTTGCCCTGGGATCAATCAATACTAAGGAGAAGTAAGGAGAGTGATTGGAGAGCAAACAGCCTGGCGCCAGCCTGAAGCATCGAGCCATACTGGGCCACCCCCTTCTCCCAGAGCTCAGGGTAGTCAAAACTCAAAGGAGTCCTTTCTTCCTGGTGTCTGGAATCCCCCCACAAGACCCCAAAGAGCCATGCATGGAATCTTTAGGCATCAGTGTCCATGCTGTGCTTTGGTAAGATGGGATCTACCAAAATAATCTATAGGAAGAGGAAAGCCGTGGAGACTTGGGGGCAGTAAGTTCCTCTGGGCAGAGAGTATAATTTGGGTAAAATTAAATGAGCTCACATGTCTTGATGGGAGCAGGCCCCATAGCCACAGCCTTCAGTTCAGGGCGCCTGTGGGAAACACCACTTAGAAAACCTATGTCTTACTAACTTAGCAGAAGAAAACCCAGCAGGCAATCCTTCAAGTGCCCATGTGCCTTATTTCTGTACAGAGACATGCACTACGTCCATCCATCATCAGGGAGAGAGACTGCTGCTTCACAAGGCCTGGGGATGAGTATTTCACACCACTTATTCATTAGCTTGTAAGATTTGACATTCCAGGACATAACATGGAGTTTGAAGTCATTTGAAATGTTAAAAAAAAAAAAAAAGACAACTCTCATCTCCCCACTGTTACTGTGACAGGACTGTTCTTCTGATCTCTGTGCTTTCATCAAGTTAATTGTCCATTCCTTTGCAATGGCTTAGATACAAAGCTATAGATACAGTCTGGGCCAACAGTCTGGCTTTGAATGGTAATGAACTAATTCTGCATACAATTGCCGTTTCTTTTGGAAAACTGGAAAGGGATGTGTGTGTGAAGGTATGCTTGCCCATCCAGGGCTCTAACTTAATTTAGAAGTTAAACTGGGGTTGTTTGCTAGGGATGTTTGAAGTCCGTACTAGAAAAATGCAAAAATGCTTGGACTTATTGGAAGGTCATAGTTTAGGCAAATATTGCCTGTTTTAATTCAGTTTAGAGCATCAGAATGTCAGAATTTAAGGGCCTGCAGGGACTCTATCTTATTAAAGGCCCTCATTTTTCAAATGAGGAAACTCAGGGGCCAGAAGTGACTTGCCCAAGGCCAGGCCACGAAACTCAGAGTAGGCTAGGTAGTAACCACTTGTGCCTTTTGCTCACATAAGCCGAATAAAAAATCATTTTAAGGTAATAGAAAATGGATCATCTTGACGCTGATGAAAAGACAGACTCTCCCAAAATTAAATGGAGGTTATTTAAAAATAATACATCTTGTTTATAACCACTGGTTGTTTGGTTTTTTCTTTTTTGTCCTTCCTAGCTGTTTAGACATTTAGATTAGAAAATTTGATCAAAATAAAGATATAAATAAAGGAAGGAGATGAAATGAGACTCCTACTTATACTTTCAAAATGTCACAAGCCTGCTTGAGGAACCCCTTTTTTGAGGGGATAGTTTACCCTGAGATGAAGAGCATTTTCTGTGAACTGCCCAGAAGCTTCTGCCATTTGGTGAAAATGTGTGGTTCTGGGTGTAAGGAGTTGACAGGTTCAGGTGAGAACATGTCTAAAAGTCCTGCCTAACTGGGAGTGTCTCCCGACTCCCAGGCAGACAATCCCTTGTTAGGAAGAAATCTCGAGAATCTGCCGAAGAGAATGAGAAATCTTTAAAAGGAAGACACAATTGGGCTCCAGTTTGCTCAGGCCCTGAGCTGCTGCTCTCATCTGAGAGGGAAAAGGAATGGAGGGAGCAAAAACCATGCACTTTTGTTACACAAAATTAGATGCCATCAACTGAAATGAATGCTTTTGATTTCCACCATGTCACCCAAAGTGGGCTTCCAGCTAAGGGAACCTTGCTTTTTCTAGTAATAATAGTAATAAGCCCATGGAATTGTATAGAGGTTTGCAGTTTCACATGCATTCACCTATATTATCTCATTTGTTCCTCATGGCAGCTCTGCGCCGGGATAATTGTTCCCACTTTTCAGATAAGGAAACTGAGTCCCAGACAAGTTAGGGAAGTTGCTTAAGCTCTGATAGCAGAGGTCAGACTTGGGGATTAAAACACAGGTCTTTTGACTCCAGTTAGTGGTCTTGCCACTATATGATGTTTCCCCTTCATCATTTATAGACATCCACTTTTATTTTTTTACAGCAACCTAACCCATGCTAGAAGGAAACATGTATTTAGAAGTAAATACCAAGTACCTGGCACAGTTCTTGACACATAGTAAGTGCTTGGTTAATGATAGCTGCTGTATAACAAGAGACATTGTGGTGGGATAATTAAGATCCCAGGGTTTGGGGTCAGACAGATCTGGATTTGAGTCCTGACTCTACCCCCTTCTGCTCTCAGAAAATGCTTTGTGTGAACCAGGCCCCAAATAGCTTAACTTCCCCGAGGATGCTAACACCCTACCCCACACCTAGAACTGTGAGATGAGATGCAAATGCACACGCAGATCTTTGCATCATGCCTGCACTTAGTGTTCATCAGTGTAGGGATGATACCATGTAGAGGATTTGCTCAATGAACAAAGCAATCCCTGCATTGGAACCAGATGCTACCATTTCCCAGTGAAACACCTTGCTTTTTAGGTCTCAGGTATTCAAAGGCCTCCTGTCTTGGTGTCTCTCTCGACTCTGAGTCTGAGAGTTTATGAGAGTGTTCTGTGGACTCTGCCACTTCCCGGCTCTAGAGAGCGGGCCACAGGTGTGACCGGGTACCTGTATATGATGCACGCCGTGTTCTGGCAGGTGCTGCAGTTGTTGAGATCTTGGCCAGTTCGATAAAAGTTGCGCCTGCAAGACAGAGCATTTGCTGGATAAATCTATGGGCACAAACCACATGTACTGCACACCTGCCCCCGACTCGTGCGTCAGTCCTCACAGCTCCCATTTGCCCCTCCCGTCAGGACCATGGCTTGGGTGTTGCGTGGCCATGACAAAATATTGCAAATAAAGAATTCAGAAAGCCATGGTCTTAGCACCTTGCTTTTCTACAGTGCTTTGTAAGTGTTTTAAACACTTTAAAATCTGCATTATTTTTCATGCTGACAACAGCGCTGTGAGGTGGGTCAGTTATTCTTATCCCCCACGTGACAGAAGAGGAAATTGAAGGCTTTTGCAAGTGAGTAAAAGGGGGATATTGAAGCTTCTGAGCCCTTAGTTTAGTGAATTTCTCTTGCATCTCAGTGCTTCTCTCTTAAAAGACAATGTAGAGGGGAGCAGATGTAGCTCAGTGGTTGAGCACCTGCTTCCCATGTACGAGGTCCCAGGTTCAATCCCCGGTACCTTCCCCCCCCACCAAAAAAAAGAGACAATGTAGATTCTGATTCACAACAAGAAATGCCAGTGTATTCCTCCTTCCCTCTCATTTTTGGAAAAGCTTTAGCCATTCCTACTTCTCAGCCTTTGGAGAGCACTTTTTGGAGGGATGAGCATAGCATTTCACACCTAAATGACTCAAGGCCTTCCCCTCTCCAGGTTGGTGCAGAGTCACCCAGGAAAGCATTTTGTGATTCTTTTTCCTCTTTGTAGAATTTTGATCTCATTCAGCGGCTACTTAGTTGGTCACTGATGGACTGGCCCACATCATCAAAGTGGGCGGCAGAGGGGAATGTCAACAGTTTAGTGGCCCACCTCATGTCCTTTGTGATAAACACATGGATAACTAAAATTCAGTGCAAATGCAGTAACTCCCTGAGAGGATGGGATGGAGGAAGTACTCTGGCTGCTATCATTCCCCCCTTCATTTATCAACTGGATTCCCATCTTTATAAAAATCATTTTAGACCCTGCTGCTTAATTGCCCCACTCTCCCTAGTCTTTTGATACCTAGAAACAAAAATGATTATCACTGGAAATCTATGCAAGTCCACAAAAGCCTAGAATTAAATAAAACCCAGTCAAAGCCAAAAGAGGCCATTTGATTATGATTTTGGGGAAACAACAATACCTCAAACACTTGGGAGATATTTTACTAACGGAAACCAATGCTCCCTCTGCCCCTGTCCTGACAAATGACTTAACCAGGTAGTTTTTAAAACACAGTTTTTAAAAAATCCCCTTACCCTTCTGTGAGAGCTCTAGCTTTTTCCAAGTCTTGAATTACATTCAAAAGGACTTTAATCTTCTCTTGGTTCGAGTGCAGAGATTCCTCCACAGATTGCAGCCTGCCTTGGAGGTCCCAGAGTTCACCCCGGGCCAGGTGAATTTGACTAATGCCTCCCATTTCTCTCTTGTTCTGAAGCGTCGGTTCACTCCTGGGAAGAGAGGATGGGATGTGATCACTTCTTAAACAATTTTGAAGCTCCGGGGTGTTTGATGGGATGCGATTCTTAGCCATCTCCTCCTGACACGTGGAGGTGGGTTTTGATGCATTGCTAGTTGGTAGTGATGCCAGATCCTGGTGACAATTACTCGATGAAAAACAGTCCGACGCTCTTTCTAGATGGGCTGGCTGACGGTGGATGCCTGGCGAGGGGGAGCTGTGAGTCCTTGGAGGTGAGGGAGCACACGTTTCCTTTGACCGAGATAACAATGGGCCAAGGTCTTTGTCATCAGAGTCATCTTTGGCCATAAGCAATTCGGGGTTGAGTCTCCCTGTGCCAGGCAAGTGGCTGGCACTGCTGGTGGGATTTAAGCAGGAGGGGGATCTTTCTGAATCTGATGGCAGCATGCTTCTCCCATCACCTGGACACATTTCAACCAAAGGGTTTATGGAGTTGCTTATCTCAGCAGACCTATTGGGGCTGAACACAGGCTCTCCAGCTTCCCAGGAAGGACTGTGATAAGTATCATCTGGGACCTGAATAGCAGCTGTTGCTTTCTCGGAGGCCCCCCAAGTCCCTGCTTCCAAACATATGCTAACGGGCCCATTGCTTTGCGCCTTGGACACCCTAGGGTGGAACGGGTGGGACACCTTGACCCTTCGAGGCCCATCCTCAAGATGCTGAGCCAGCCTTAAGTAGGCAAGGTCAGAAGACACTATGTCCTGTTCCAAGAGGTTGCCGTTGACCTGGATGGCACTTTGGGGTGCTGTGGGCATTTCCACTAGGGACTTGCTGGCCGTGAGTTTCTTCTTCTTGAAAACTGGGAAATGCTTCCTGAGACTGGGGGAGGTTTGGATCGCGATGTTCCGAAAGTCCCCTGCTTTCTGGGACCTGGGGAAGGAGAGAGAGTAGGTGGGGAGGTGATGGTACCTGGAAGCTTGGGTCTTCCTCATCCCATCCGAGTCTTCAGAGGTCTGGATGTCAACCTCAGCTAGGCCAGATGGATTCTTACTGGTCCCATCTTCCTTGAAACGCACTTGCTGGGATTTGCTCCTGCGGTGATGAGGTTGTTTCACAAACTCCACCGACTCTAGACTGTTTCGCTTTAAAAGCACAGGTCGCACTTTCATATTTTGCTGGGCCATTGAGCCTCAGTTGAAAGGATTGCGACCAGACACTTCTTCTGGGCACATTTCCTTAGGTCTTCGGAGCAGCATCTAATGATGGCAACTCAGATGCAGAAAACTGCCAGCCAGGATGGAGTGGTCCTCTCCTCTTAGGACCGGAAGTTCTGTTGGCCATTCCCAGACTGTAGATTCTACTTAGGAGTTATCCCTAATGCTTCTCCTGCAGTTAAAATAGTATTTCATCGCAGTGATAACTGCTACTTAGATAAACAATGAGTTAGGCTAATTATTGAATGCGAGAGCTGGTGGGCTGTTTATCAAGGGAAGCAGACGGGCGGTTCTGGTCCATGAAGAAGCTTGTTGTCTTGAACGAAAAAACAACAGAAGTACCATTTAAGGGATAGCAGCAGACTCCCAATGTGTGAATTCCAAAAGAAACCTGCTATGTGTGGAACATACAGCTTCCTTTCCCAAGTATCAATTTCCAGGGTACAGCAACTATAGGAAACTCAAACACATCTTCTTTGCATAGCATGTAAATAGGCTGAGAAATAAATGACCTGGGGCTTTGCTTCTTTGATGATACATGATACTCCTAGGGGAACATCTCCATTTTTGTCAAACACAAATTCCTCTTGGGGGCCATTGTTTTCTTTCATGCTGCTTCCCTCTTCTTCAGTAAGGAAAACTTATCTTCCTAAATAGCCTCACAACAGCCAGCGAGATGTGACCAGGAAAGGATTGAGGCATCAGAGTGAGTTCAGTGTGCAGAACCCCTGTGGTTGTGTGTTGGCTGGAGTTCACTTGAGGGTGAAGGGCACCAGGTCTGCAGTCTCTGGGGTTTTGAGCTGAGCACAGAGTTCACTTGGCCTTGGGGCTTGGGGCCTGAGCCAGCAGGCGGTCTTTGCCAGCATGCAAGGAGTGTCTGAAAGGAAAGAGACAACAGTCGCCACTCAGAATGCAGTGCCTATAGACCTCAGTTTCTCTGCAAATCCCAACCCCATAGATGAGTGTAAGGTCTCATTCTAGGGCCAAGCCAACCACACCCCCTTCTTTCTGTTCCCCTAGCATGTCAGGCATCTGCTGGCCACAGGGCCTTGGACCAAAATGCTTGTCTGCCTGGACCTTTCCTTCCCTCCATTCCCAGGCATCACCTAACCTACTTCTGGTCATCTGTGAAGTCCTGGCTTAACGGTTGCTTCCTCAGGGAGCCTTTCCAGTGACTCCCCCCTCACACATACCATATCAGTGCTCCTGTTATACATTCTCATCACATCCTTCAATGCATGGATTGCAGCTGTAATGCAATAATCATCTGCACACACATTTATTTAATGCACCTCATCCATGACCCTGTAAGCTCCAGGAGGGCAGGGGCTGTAGCCCCTCATCACTGTGTGTGTATCCCCAGCCCTCGTGCAGGCTCACCGACCTGGATGGCTGAATGAATGGCAGACCCTTTAGAAGCAAACAAGAGCTTAAGGAATTGGGGATCTTAGAGTATCTCCGAGGGGTAATGACCCATGGATTCCCTCTGCTATGATGGTAACATTCACTTGAGGACAAGATTTTTCCCTAATGTCTTCATTTTCAAATTGCTTTTTCAGGAGATAAATGTGCATGAACTTCCCCGGGAAAAGTGTACTTGTGATAATAACAGCTCCCGTTTATTGAACACTTATTTTTATCTTGCTGAGGGCTTTACCTGCATTAAGCATAATAACTCACATTTACTGAGTTCTCACTAATGCATTGGGTGCTACTCCAAGCACTTTCCATGCTGTAATCACGCATTCCTCACTAACCAAACCAATGAGGTAGATACTGCTGTTATCCCTGTTTTACAGCTGGATAATCTGAGGCCCAGAAAGGTTAAGTAGCTTGTCCAAGGACACACAGGTCGGGACAGAGCTGGGATCTGAACCTAAATGGGTCTGGTCCCTCTACCCTCTACTACCTTTTGAATATTGCATTATTTCATTTAAGTCTCACAACAAACCCATTGAAGAAGGGCTGGGTAGTCCTCAGCCATGTTGTTTGCTCGGTGCGGCAGATGAGACAGATGCACCAAATTAGGCTAGGAAGGAAAAGAAGATTTATTCACCAGCAGGAGACCGGAGCTGTACAATCTCAAATCTGCAGAAATTCTAATATTTTATACCATCGGGATGCTAATGAATAACTGGCACAGAGCTGGACACAGGTTCTTTCATTAATAAACTAGAGTGCGTTACAAGGTTATAATTATTATCAGAGATCAAGATTCTGGGATAGGAAAGTACAGAGTAGAGGCCAGTCCCAAGGTAGTCCATATGGATATCAAACAGGAGGGTGGAGTGGTTATACACTAGGGAGAGGCTAAGTTTTGCAAAACCATAAACAGGGATGGGACCTGTTTAGAATGACCAGCATAATAGCAGGTCTATGCTAAATCCAGACAGTTTCAGCAATTTCAGATATTAACCATTTACTTTTTTTTTTTTTAAATAATATAAAGGCATCTATATAATTCTTAACCTTTGGTTCAGTACAATGCCTCAATATTTAAGCTATACTGGATTTTTCGACTATTATACCATGCGGTGTCATTATCCCCATTGGACTGATAAGCAACTTGAGGCTGGGGAGGGTAAATAACTACTGAGTGGAAGGGCTGGGGTACACCAGCTCCCAGGTGCCTGCAATTCCAAAGTCCATGTTCTTAACCATGAAGATATGGCTTTGTCCCCTTGGGATCTGCCCTGTGTAGGGGACAGATGAGCTCAGCAATTTGAGAACAGGAGTCTGAAGACCCTTGCAGAGATGCAAGGGGCTGTCCCCTGGCTTTCCCCTGGCTTTCCCATGGCAAAGCAAACCCGTCTGCTGTAAGTCAGAGGGATCCCACAGCACTAGGATGAGGCCCAAGCCTGCCTGAGTCAGTCACGGAATATTAGAAGACAATAAAAGTGATGACATAGTTCATAAGCATTTGCATATATTTGAGAGAGTATTCTGTGTGTGGCACCCAGACATATCATACAGGTGAACCCTCTGGCTTCTCTAAGGAAGGATGCTTTGCTCTGAAAATGGGAACCGCTAACAAGATTCTCTGTCTCTACTGCTTGGGGTACGTGCCTTGTGGGCACAGCCTCTCCCTTATCTCTCAGCCTTCTGTTTTCCCCAGGAAGTCCTGGGGACTTGGACTTTGTCTTTCCCTGCTCCTGGCCACCTTGAGAGGCCCCATCTGACACAGTGGGGCTGGGGGAGTGAGTGGCAGGTCCTGAAAGAGAATATGAGTCATTTAAAATGCTAATGAGTTGTCAACTTGTTATCTGTCCCTGCCACTACTCCTCACCCTCTAAATGTCCTTTGATCTGGGTTCAAATCCCCATCCCTTACTGGCTGAAGGACCTTAGGCAATATTTAGCCTCTCTGAGTCTCAGTTGCTTCCCCCCACCCCACGACTGTAAATTGGGGCCAAGACTCTACTTGATTCCTGGTCTGATAGGAGAAATCAGTGAATCAGTGTCTGCAAAGCTCTCAGGACAATGCCCAGCACACAGTAAACAATCAGTATGTGTTTGCTCTTTAAAAAAAATTATTAGAGAAGTTATGGGTTTACAGAACAACCATGCATAAAATACAGGATTCCCATATACCACCCTTTCTTAACACCTTGCACTGGTGTGGAGTACATGTTTGCTTTATGGCGATGTCATCACTTACCACCTGGCATCCTTGTTGTTAACATGCAGGTGTGCATATTTCTGGGGAGAGGGACCATAGCTTTCCGCAGTCACTTATGGGACTCTGTAAGCCTAATTGGTGGAAGAACCACTGACTGCAGTTTTTCCAGAGCAGGTAGAGTCACTCTTAGAACAGAGAACAAGTTTGGGGGAACCAGCTCTTACTTACTTCTCCTGTCTGAAAAGCCGGGCTGGTATCAGTGCATAACTAGGGAGATGGCCCTGCTGGTACTGCATGACCTCGTCATTTGGCACAGCAATCCCAAACTACTTTCTTTTTAAAATCAGTTTTATCTTTCCATGACTCTGCCTAGGACTTTTAGGTCTTGAAGGATCCAGTAGTTCACCCTCTCATTCCATGATTAAGTGCTCTCTGTATCCATTTCAAGTAGCCAATCTCCCTGCTTAGACACCTGTAGTGACAGGGAGCTCACCCCCTGATCTCATAGTCAGTGATAATTACTTGTATTAATAATGGCAAATATGTATTGAAAACTTACAATTATCAACATTGTGCCAGCACTGGGCATTTAACCCTCAAAATGACCCTCTGTATATGATCTCATTTTGCAGAGTGAATAATTGAGACTTGTGAGGTTAAGTCACATGCCTAAAACCACACTGCCTATACCCTTATCCTTGTACTACCAAGCCTCCATATTTACAGTATGTGTCTATTGTTGTGGATTTCTTTGCCTGATCATCCTTTACCTTCTCCCACTTCTTAACTGCTCAGCAGGGATTCATTCTGGGAAGGTTCACTCACATTGGCCACAATCGTCTGAAGCTAGTTTTCCTAAGAGCTGGTGTTTAGTGAACATTGATTATTTGCCAGGCATTGAAATAGGTGTTTTTCATTTACTATCTCGCTTAATCCTCACAACAACCTTAGAGACCGGTTCTGTCAGTCTCCTGCTTCATAAATGAGAAAACGGAGACACTAAATGTTAAATAATTTGCCCCAAGTTGCTCATCTGGTAAGTGATAAAGACAGCCTTTGAACCCAAAGACTGCCCCTGGGGTACAGGCTCCTGACCGCTGGGCATTCCTGCCTTCTCCAGGGCTGGGAAAGGACTTGTCTTTTTGTGCAAAAAAAAAAAGGCTTGTTTTCCTTCTGAAAATTCTGCCATTATTCTGGTCTTAGCCCTGCTTTGGCTCCAGGAAATTTATGTACCCTCTAGATGTTTTCTCTTGATCTTTAAAAACCATTGGTTTTCTACTTCTAAAGATATTACATGTTCATTGTACAAAGTCAAAGAATACAGGTAAACAAAAAAAAAAAAAAAGGAGGAGAAAAAAAATCATTGAAATTCCATCACCTAGGAAGAGCCACTGTGCACCAACAATTTGGTAGGGGTCAGTCCAGTGTCTGGCTGTGCACACGCTTGCACATTGGGGTTTGCAGAAAGCCTTTATTTACTGAACAACATGGAGAAAGTGCCATGTTATTGTCTGTTGATTCATGCTATCCTTCATGTCTTCCTTTTAAGTGGCTTAATAGGACTCTGTTGTCTTTTTTATACTGTGATCTATTTAAATAGTACCCTTTTATGGACATTTAGGTTGTTTCTAAATATTTGCTATTATTAATAATGCTCTAAATAACATTTTTTATACATGAACATTGGAGCAATTATCTAATTATCTCCTTGGAATAAATTCCTAGAAGAAGAATTAATGAGTCAAAGTAACTGTACATTTTACATTTTGTTGATATTACCACTTCTC
>JAQZBX010070414.1:0-15421 GCA_029593785.1 Cabassous unicinctus
TGTGTATAAACCATAGTTTGTTTATCCATTAATCGGTTAATGGACAACTGGGTTGTTTCCATCTTTTGGCTTTCATGAATAACACTGTTATGAACATAGGTGTTCAGATATCTGTTTGTCTCACTGCTCTCAGTTCTTCTGGGTATATACCCTGTACCCAGTAGTGGTATTGCCAGGTCATGTGGCAAATCTATATTCAACTTCTTTAGGAAGGAAGTGCCAAACAGTTCTCCAAGTGTCTGTGCTATCCTACATTCCCACCAACAGTGAAGAAGTGTTCCTATCTCTCCACATCCTCTCCAACACTTGTAGTTCTCTGTCTTTTTAATAGTGGCCATTCTAATAGATGTGAAGTGATATCTCATAGCTTTGATTTGCATTTCCCTAATCACTAGTGATGCTGAATATTTTTTCATGTTTTTTTTGCCATTTGTATTTCTTCTTTGGGCAAATGTCTATTCAAGTCTTTTGCCCATTTTTTAATTGGGTGTTTGCCTTTTTATTGTTGAGTTGTAGCATCTCTTTATATGTCATGGATATTAAACTCTTACTGATACGTGATTTCCAAATATTTTTTCCCATTGAGTCGGCTGCCTTTTCATCCTTTTGACAAAGTCCTTTGAGGTGCAAACATATTTAATTTTGAGGAGGTCCCATTTATCTATTTTTTTTCTTTTGTTGCGCATGCTTTGGGTGTAAAGTCCAAGAAACCACCACCTACTACAAGGTCTTGAAGATATTGCCCTTCTAGTAATTTTATGGTCCTTGCTTTTATATTTAGGTATTTGATCCATTTTAGGTTGATTCTTGTATAGGGTATGAGATAAAGGTCCTCTTTTATTCTTTTGGTTTTGGATATCCAGTATTCCCACCACCATTTGTTGAAGAGACTGTTTTGTCCCATTAACATGGCTTTGGTAAGTTTGTCGAAAAACAGTTCGCAGTAGAGGTGAGGGTTTATTTCTAGACTCTCAATTCTATCCCACTGATCAATGTGCCTATATTTATGCCAATACTATGCTCTTTGACCACTGTAGATTTGTAATATGTTTCAAGGTCAGGCAGTGAAATTCCTCCCACATCAGTCTTCTTTTTTAGAATGCTTTTGGCTATTTGGATGCATTTTCCCTTCCAAATGAATTTGGTAATTGCCTTTTCTATTTCTGTAAAGTCGGCTGTTGGAATTTTGATTGGTATTTCATTGAATCTATAAATCAGTTTGGGTAGGATTGACATCTTCACAATATTTGGTCTTCCAATCCATGAACATGAAATGTCTTTCCATATCTTTAGGCCTTCGTTGATTTCTTTTAGCATTGTTTTGTAGTTTTCTGCATATACTTCCTGTATTTCTTTGGTTACATTGATTCCTAGGTATTTGAGTCTTTTTGTTGTGATTGTGAATGGAATTTTTTCCCTGATAGCTTCTTGAGATTGTTCAATACTAGTATACAGAAACATTACTGATTTTTGCATGTTGATCTTGTATCCTGCCACTTTGCTGAACTCGTTTATGAGCTCAAGTAGCTTTGTTGTAGACATTTCAGAGTTTTCTAAATATAGGATCATATCATCTGCAAATACTGAGAGTTTTACTTCCTCTTTTCCTATTTTGATGCTTTTTTTTTTGTCTAATTGCTCTAGCTAGAACTTCTAGCACAATGTTGAATAACAATGGTGACAGTGGGCATCCTTGTCTTGTTCCTGATATTAGAAGGAATGCTTTCAATCTTTCTCCATTGAGTATGATGTTGGATGTGGGTTTTTCATATATGGCTTTTGTCATATTGAAGAATTTTCCTTCTATTCCTATCTTTTGATGTGTTTTGACCAAGAAAGGATGCTGGATTTTGTCAAATGCCTTTTCTGCATCTATCGAGATGATTGTGTGGTTTTTTTTCCCTTCAATTTGTTAATGTGGTGTATTACATTAATTGTTTTTCTTATGTTGAACCACCCTTGCATACCCGGAATAAATCCCACTTAGTCTTGGTATATAAGTCTTTTGATATGCTGTTGGATTCTATTTGCAAGTATTTCATTTAGAATTTTTGCATCTATGTTCATTAGAGAGATTGGTTCTAATTTTATTTTCTTGTAGTGTTTTTATCTGGCTTTGGTATTAAGGTGATGATGGCTACATAAAATGTATTGGGTAACTTGTCCTCCTCTTCAATTTTTGGAAAGGGTTTAAACAGGATTGGTTAGTTAATTCTTCTTAAAATGCTTGGTAGAATTCACCTGTGAAGCCATCTGGTCCTGGGCTTTTCTTTGTTAGGAAATTTTTGATGACTGATTCAGTCTCATTAAATGTGATTGGTTTGTTAAGTTCTTGTATTTCTTTTAGTGTCAGTGTAGGTTGTGTGTTCCTAGGAATTTGTCCATTTCATCTAGGTTGTCTAGTTTGTTGGCATATAGTTTCTCACAATATCCTCTTATGATCCTTTATATTTCTGTAGGTTCAGTCGTATCACACCCCTTTCATTTCTGGTTTTATTTATTTGTGTCTTCTCTCTTTTTTTCTTTGTTAGTCTAGCTAAGGGTTTGTCAATTTTATTGAACTTCTCAAAGAACTAGCCTTTGGTTTTGTTGATTTTCTCTATTGTTTTTTTGTTGTTGTTGTTCTCAGTTTCATTTATTTCTGCTCTAATCTTTATTATTTCTTTTCTTCTGCTTGCTTTGGGAATGGTTTGCTGTTCTTTTTCTAGTTTCTCCAGTTGTTCAGTTAGATCTTTGATTTTAGCTCTTCTTTTTTAATACAGGCATTTGGGACTATAAATTTCCCTCTCAGCACTACCTTCGCTGTAGCCCTTAAGTTTTGTTAAGTTGTGTTCTCATTTACAGTCTTCTCAATATATTTACTGATTTCACTTGCAATTTCTTCTTTGACTCATTATTTAGGCATGTATTGTTCAGCCTCCACACATTTGTGAGTTTACCTCTTTCCTGTCTATTATTGATTTCCAGTTTCATTCCATTATGATCTGAGAAGGTGTTTTGTATAATTTCAGTCTTTTTATATTTACTGAGACCTACCTTGTGACCTGACATGTATTCTATCCTGGAGAAAGATACATGGGCACGTGAGAAAAATGTAAAACCTGCTGAGTTTGGGTGAAATGTTTTGTATACATCTGTTAGGTCTAGCTCATTTATCATATTGTTCAAGTTCTCTGTTTCCTTGTTGATCTTCTGTCTAGTTGTTCTATCTAATGATGTGACTGGTATGTTGAAGCCACCAAAAATTATTGTAGAGATGTCTCTCCCCTCAGTTTTGCCAGAATTTGTCTCATGTATTTTGGGGCACCCTGGTTAGGTGCATAGATATTTATGACTGTTATTTCTTCCTGGTGTATTGTCCCTTTTATTAATTTATATTGGCCTTTTGTATCTCTTATAATTTTTTTGCATTTAGTCTCTTTTGTCTGATATTAGTTTAGCTACCCCTGCTCTTTTTTGGTTACTGTTGGCATGGAGTATCTTATTCCAACCTTGCAGTTACAGCCAGTTTGTATCTGTGGGTCTAAGTGAGTCTCTTGTAGGCAGCATATATAGATGGCTTATTTTTTTTTTTTTTAACCCTGCTTTGAAGGCTGGAAAAAGCCTCTCTCATTTACTTTTTTTTTTAAATATATATTTTAAAAGATGCTTAGATTACATAAATGTTACACAAAAATTACAAGGATTCCCATGTTCCCAACCTCCCACACCCCCCATAACATCCACAAAAACATCTTTCATTAGTGTGGCACATCACCTGCAATGGATATACACATCCTGGGGCTTTGCCACTAAGCATGGACCATAGTTCACATTGTAGACCACACCCTCTCCCACACAGTTCTGCATGTTATATGCTCATGTAAAATGCCCTATATCTGTCATTGTAATGTCACTCAGGATATTTCCCAAGTCCCGAAAAAGCCCCTGTATTACAACTGCTTTTCCCTTCCCTGCCCCAAAAGTGTCCAGTGGCCACTGGCTCCACCTCACTGTTGTAATTTCTTCCATTACTTGAATCACAATATGTCTACAACAGAATACCAGGGAGTCCACTCTAGTCCATAGCTCTTCCCCCAATCCTGAGGAGTTTGGGATGCTGATGTCCACTCCACCTCCAACTGCGCAGAGGCAGATGGCTCGTTTTTTAAATCCATTCTGCCAGGCTATATCTTTTGATTGGGGAGTCTAATCCATTCACATTCCGTAATATTACTGTAAATGCATTATTTACTTCCACCATTTTATTCTTTTCTTTTTATATTTCATATCTTATTTTCATCTGTCTTTTTACTCTCTTGGTTATCTTTTCTGCTATTCTTGTCTTCTATACACTCCTACAAGCCTCTCTCTCCTGTCTTTTTCTTTCAGGCTATAAGGCTGCCTTTAATATTTCCTGCAAAGGTGGATTCGTTTTTACGAACTCTCTTAGTTTCTGTTCGTTTGTGAACATTTTACACTCACCTTCATATTTAAAGGACAGTTTTGCTGGATAAAGAATTCTTGGCTGGTAGTTTTTCTCTTTCAGTATCCTAATTGTATCAGACCACTGTCTTTTTTCCTCCATGATTTCTGATGAGAAATCTGCCCTAAGTCCTACTGGGCATCCCTTGTATGTGATGGTTTGCTTCTCCCTTGCAGCTCTCAGAATTTTGTCTTTATCTTTGATGTTTGTCATTCTGAGAAGTATGTGTCTTAGAGTAGGTCTATTTATTTGATTTATTCTGATTAGGGTAAGCTGTGCTTCTTGGACATGTAAGTTCATTTCTTTCATGACAGGTGGGAAATTTTCAGCCTTTCTTTCCTCAAATCCTCTTTCTGCTCCTTTTCTCTTCTCTTCTCTTTCTGGAACTCCCATGACCTGTATGTTGTTGTGTTTCATGTTATCATTCAACTCCCTGAGCCCCTGCTCAATATTTTCCATTCTTTTCTCTCTTCAATTTCAGTTGTTCTGTCTTCTGTATCACTTATTCTTTCTTCTACCATTTTGAGTCTGCTGTTGTATGCCTCTAATATGTTTTTGATCTCACTTTTGTGTCTGTCATTCCCATGAGCTCTGTTACTTTTCTATTCAGGTTTTCAAATTCATCCTTGTGCTCATTCAGTGTTGTCTTGATGTCCTTTATCACTTTAGCCATATTGTCTTTCAACTCATTAACTGAATTTTGGAAATTTGTGTGCATCTTGGTGATTAATTGTCGCAAATTCTGTTTCTCTTCTGGGTATTTGATATATTCCTTTTCTTAGGCCATTTCTTCCATTTTCTTAGTATGGCTTGCAATTTTTTGCTGATGTCTAGGCATCTGATTAGGATGATGGCTTTACGCAGATACTCAATTTCTCTCTCTTTTGTAGGGATTTAGTAGCAGAAAGCTGTGTGTTATTGCTTTTCTTTGATTCTTGGTTTAACCTGATCTGGGTCTTTAGGACTGCCCCTGTGAGTTGCTCAAATATGGGCCCTGGACCCAGTAATGGGTTGCATACCCATTTCCAAGGGCCTTGGAGAGGGAGGCTGGAAGGCTGGAAAAATCCTCTTTTATTTACTTTTAATTTCCTCACATGCACTTCCTTGTCCTGCCAGTAGATGGCGTACTTTGGCAGCCCTCTCAGTTCAAAGCCTGGTGGGAGAGTGCTGCAACATGGACCAGATCAATGTAACAGAGGATCCTGCCTGGAGGCTAAAAGCCTTGTAATCGAAACTTTCTCAGAGGTAGTTCTCCAACCTTTGCTGGCTGCCCCCTCCCTTTTCCCAGGTAGAGAATAATTCCACTCCCCTCTGCGACTTCAATAACCAGTGCTGGTCAGTAGAGAGGGAGATTGAAAAGGGTTGGATCTCTTTAGTCCCTTGCAGGTTCCCAAGGCAAACAATGGTGCAGTCCCACCTGACCTGAAAGGGTTCCTGGGACACAGCAGACCAAATTTGTTGGTCAAAAGCTGAGTCAGCCTTAGGCTGGGTCCCTCTGTCTCCCATTTCCTGGGGAGGTGAAGCCCGAGGCCTGAGAATTCTAAAGTGTCTATAGGGTGGGGGAGGATGCTGGCAGTTGCAGCTGCCACTTTTAGCTCACAGTTTTGCCATCACAAATCTTTTCCTTTGTCCCTCTCTCCTCTGAACAGTGTCCAGCCTTCCCCTGGTGTCCTAAACCCTAGAAGATTTTTTTTCAGGCCATTTCTGCCTGTCCTCTAGCTATTTTTCTGGGAGAGAAGAGAGTCCCGCATCTTTCTAGTCCACCCTGGAGGCTTTTTAAGCAGTCAAATGACATGATCAGATTTCTGTTTCGAAAAGACAAATCTGAATGCTGGGTAGAGAACTAACTCACAAGCAAGGACCCATCTTTGGAGCTGCTTTTGGTTGGGATCAGAGAGGCGCTGCTGTGTACCCGGTGCCCTTGGTGACTCTTCCAGTTCTCCCTTGCTTTTTTTTTCATAGCATTTCATTTGAGCATTTCCCCCATGTTTTTAAAGATGTTTAACATGTCATTTTTGATGACTGCCTAATATTCTGTGAGATCAATATTTATCTTCTGTGTTGAACATTTAGTTTGTTTCCAGTATTTTACTGTTCCAAATAATACTTTGATGAGCATCCAAATGCTAAATTTTTATAGATTCCCTCTTAAATCAGGTTTATTTTCCTTGTAAGCTTTTAACCCTAGGATTAATTTAATCCCACACAATTATAAATTTTAGGGTTATATTATCCCCCTCCTTTCCTCTCATTATTTCTGTATGATTTTCAAGTATCATTTTAATTTATTTTCACATCTAATTCCTTATGTGGAGCTGTTTTTGTGCTATATATGAATAGTTTATTCATAGCTACATCTATGAAAGGTGAAAAAAGCTAAACCAGGACGATTAGGTTATTAGATTAGATTGGGGGACTACTCTCAAGTCTACAACGGTGCTCTCCTTAGGGGCCTGTTTCCTTCTAGGGACATTTGGCTATATCTGGAGACATTTTTACTTGTCACAACTGGGAGGGGGGAGTGGTTTGCTACTGGCATCTACTGGTGAGAGCCGAGCAAATGCTGTTAAACATCCTTCAGTGCACAGGCTATCAACAATAAATTATTTGGCCCAAATGTCAGTAGTGCAAAGGTTGAAAAACCCTGGTCTAATCTCTAGACTTCAAAAAAAAAGTGAGGGTAATATACTTGGACATCAAAATTGCATTATCTCTTGATATCCTTATGGATACGGTAGAGAAAACTAAACTAGATGACATAACACTAGAAGGATTTTAACTATTGGAAAAACTGTACCCAAAGATTGCTAATGTACATTACTTCAATGTAAACTTGCAAGAATAAAGGTTTTCATGAAAATTTATTTTCAACACTGGCCTGCTGAGCATTGCCATCAGTGATGGTGACCTGCTAATCAGATTGTGAATACTACTAAGCTGCTGGGTTGATAATATGCCTGATGACAGACTCATCTAGAACAATGGATTGGATCAAACAAAGAAACTTAATAAGAATAAATGTTAAGTCTTGATTTTAGGTTAAAAAGTGAACTATATAAACACAGGATATGGAAGGTTTGACTTAATACCAAATATATGAAAAAATTTGCCTGATGGTTTTAGTTGAGGGTAAGTTTAGCATGAGTCAACATGAGGATATGCCTGCCAAAAACTTAATCCAGCCCTAGGCTACATTACTGGAAATTTATGTGCAAAACAAGGCAGGAAACAGTAATTCCTATTTTATACTGCTCAGATCACATGTGGAATATCCTTCATTTTCTTACAGATTCATGTGAGGCATTCTTTCAATACAGATAGCTTTCAGCTTAATGGAAGAGAAACCATCCTAACAATTAGTGTCTTATGAGGCAGTGAGTCTGTTGACACTGGAAATGTCTAAGATGAAGCTACATTTAAAGAGGATTAGTATATCAGATAAGTATTGGATTAGATCAGAGTTTCATAAACATCAGTCATTGGTATATTGTCTTCATTGTGTTAATTATATTTATACAGTACAAATAAATTATTGTATAAATACATAACCATGCCTAAGTTAATTTATGTAATTAAGCACATTAAGCCTCATACCATCTGAAATCATCTTATATGTCACTTATGCTACATTTTCCCTTAGATTATCTTTAGAGTCCTTCCAAGGCCTTAGAGTCTGAGAAATGTCTAAGTATATATAATAGAAGCATCTACTTTGAATTCCTGGAGTGGCCTTTTCTTGAACCTGCCACAGCATTAGTTTGTGGTAATGTATGCAACCATTCTTTTCTTGCTCAAGATTGTGTGGTAGGATTTTCTCGGTCTCATATTTGATTTCCTGAACTAGTGGTGTGCCCTGTCCTGACACAAGTCAAACAGTTCATTGCAGTAAAGTCCTGCTTAAAATAAACTGACCGTTCTGTTCATGCTTCAGTGGGATTGGCCATAATAAAACATTAGTTCCAAAGGCCCCTATCCATTGCTAGAAGG
This sequence comes from Cabassous unicinctus, assembly GCA_029593785.1. Taxonomy (NCBI): domain Eukaryota; kingdom Metazoa; phylum Chordata; class Mammalia; order Cingulata; family Chlamyphoridae; genus Cabassous; species Cabassous unicinctus. The sequence goes on from JAQZBX010070414.1 coordinate 8,453, forward strand.
ATGAATCCAATATTAGAATTAAAGATTATTTCTCCTAGGATCTTTTAGCAAGATAAATTAAATTAAGATTTTCCAAACATTCAGATTATGTAAATTAGTACCATGAGCTGAAAGCAAGAGATTGTCTTAAGACAGTAAATGTATTTTTCTTTGTTCAATTCTAATACTTTAATTTAGGTTTGTAACCTTCTGCAAAGTGTAAAACTAACCAGATGCTTGGACCTATGAAATGCCTAACTATGTGCATGTTGAACTTTTATCATTAATACCATCTCAGAAGTCAGGTGGAGATTGGTTAAAGAAAAATGCATTCCCCCATTTATTTAGGATTATTGGACTGGAGAAAAATTCTCCATTGACACCAAAGGCTGTCTTCCATTAAAGTCCCATATTACTGGCCATGAACTAAAATTTCACTAAATGAAGCTTCTTAATAAAATTGAAAAAAAAAAAATTTTTTTTTAAACGTTAATAACACGCAAGCTATGCTCTCCAAGGTCTTCTATCTATTCTTATACCATGTCACAGTTTATTTTGCAAGGGAGATTGTTTACTGTGTTAATGAAGCATTATCTTTGAAGATCTTATTAGAGTCTTAGTAGGATACATGAAGAGATGAGGGAAAAAAAAGAGACAACCTCTCCAGCTTGAGCATTGAGAAGTAAAAAAAACATATGGCTTGGGGACAGATGTGGCTCAAATGGTTGGGCGTCCGTCTGCCATATGGAGGGACCTGGGTTCGATCCCCGGGACCTCCCGGTAAAATAAAAAAATATATATAGAAGGCGCATGGGCTGCCAGGCTCTGTGTGCCAGTGAGCCGCCAGGCCCCTGGAGCCATGCAGCAAGATGATGACGTAAAAGGAGAGAGACAAGACGAGATGCTCTGAAAGCTCCAAAAACCAGGAGATGAGGTGGCACAGATGGCAGAACACCTCTTTCCTACATCGGAGGTCTTCAGGATCGAATCCTGGTGAAGACTGGGGGAGGAGGATGAGAAGAGATGAAACAGACACAGAGAATTGCCCAGCGAATGGACACAAAACAGCAAAATGGGGAAGGGGGTGTGTAAAATGGATCAAGTAAATAAATAAATCTTTGGAAAAAAAAAACAAAAACATATGGCTCTTGTTTTCAACAACTGGCCTGAGCAGAATGCCTAAGTGAGAGTGAAGCTAAGATTTAGGAACGTTAATCAGTTTCAGCGTCTGAATTCAAGGTTCTTAGTTTTCTTTCCTTTTAGGAAGTCTTCCAGGAACTGCAGAGCTTCTCCCTTGCCTTATCAGCTGCGCTGCTTGTGGCCTGTTCCCTTAGTTTAAATCAATACATGTGTTTTTGATATTTGGCAAACCAAGATTTAATTATGCAGCTGCAAGTTCCCCACATAAACGAAATGCATCTTAGAGAAATAAAAACATTCAGAAACCATTTATAGTTTTAGAATACAAGTGGGTGAAAATCTATTCCCAACCTCTCAGCATTTTATTTAATTATGGGGGGTTTTTATGTTACTGGAAATTGAAATGAAAACCAGAATAAGGCTAGAGTTTATCCAACATTTGTGCATATTGAAAAATGAAGATGCTGATTGTATTCTAAGAAGGAAAAGAAAATTATTACATTTAAATTAATATTTTAGTTGCAACCTACATACATATCACACTCCTAAATACACACAGCTACAAACGAATTGATAGGACTTTGTCATTATTGTATCTTAAAAAGAGTGTATTTTATTAAAGAAACCAGAAGGTTGATTTCTTTCATTTGCCAAATGACTCTCAATAATTAATTATTTACAGAATTTAAACTTTCGCACTATTTAAACTGTTGAAAACACCCATGTTTTGGCATGATTACATACAAATGATTAATTCAGCTTGGTTTTACTTGTCACTGAATATCCCTGTCATTTGCAGCAGATTTTGCTAGGTCCTATGGTTTGGGCAAAATAAAATGTTGGAATGATTCCCAGTTTTAATAGTCCCAATTTATTATTACCACTGAACCTTGATCAGATCATGGACTGGATTAGATCCCAGTTTTTCAAAATGCCTCAGTTTATGGCTCCCTTAGAATCCTGATAAAAATGTGTATTTGAATAAGGCTTTGGTTGGCCAAAAGAGATCCAATTAATTACTTTTAGATTCTTATTAGATCATCACTGTGTGGAAGTTATGAAAAATATTCCTAGATGGTGTTTCTCAGGACACGGTCATGTTCTGATTTAATGCTAACAGAGAGAAGCTATCAGATTTCTCTTTTTCATAGTACTAACCATCTTGGTGAATGAAAAGAGTGATTACTAATCAGTAAGAGTGATCATTAGTGATTACTAATGATGCTTGTGTTGGGGTAAGAATAGCCTCCTTACTCCAGAATAAGAATTAAGAGCAGAGAGAGGCAGAGACACTGAGAGAGACAGAGCACAAACACGCTGCATAGTGCATATCCACCCCCACTGCCCTTGATTCAGGGTTCATCTTTCAAGCTTTATCTCTACATCAGAAGAGTGAGATACAGGGGGTTGCAGGTGGCTTTAATATATGTACATTTATTTGATCTTTGTAATACCTATCTTCTCAGAAATGCTTGTGGTCACCAACAAACTTTGGCACATTACTATATTCCTATAGACAAGAGATGGGAACACCTACATCCTAATTCCATGCCAGCATTTTTTATGAGCCAAAATCCTTTTATGGAACTTGAATCAATGTTAGAAGTGCTGTATTAGCAATTGCTTGTCAGCCGAGCTGGATTAATACTTAAAATGAATCACTTGACTGGCATGCTTTCCAACATTCACTTAGACCAACTTCTAAGATTAAAGTACACCAGCTCTTTAAAAAAATTGTATTAAAAGAATACACTTATATTCAAATACCCTGGAGTGACATATTATATTATTGTATGCAGTTGTAGTGCTGTTGAAATACATTCTGTAAAGGAATTATACTAAACTACCTGGAGTGGTTCCACAGAAATGCTTAGAATATTTGATCTGATAAAGCGTTGGAAAGAAGTTCTAAGTTCTGTTGATCAAGAATGTTTGGTTTTAATATATACATATTAAATAAATAAATACATATTCAATATAATCAAGAAACTGGTAATTCATTGGATTTTATGCCAATCAGAGATACAGATATATTTGGTTTGATGGAGATTATGAATGGCAGTGGCAGAATTGGAGAAATGCATTTTCTATGAAAGCTTCGTGTGACTTTAACTAGGTAGATAGTCATTTGGTGAATAGAACCTAGGAATGAGAGACCAAGAGGCTAGTGAAAATGGGAATTTTTACCACTTGTTTTCATGGCTTTGGAAAAACCATCCTTGGAGATATATTCTTATAATAATAATAATAATACATAAAGGTCTCTCAGTTTCATCCATTTGGTTTAGATAAAATGCTTTTTAATTGCTAAGTTCCTTGGAAGAAAAAATTTTAATAAATTGATGTTCATTGAATCCAGAATATTTACTGTGGACTAGTTTTGGACTGGGCAATGTACAATTATATATAATTTGCTAAACGTGTTCTGAAAAACATGGACAAACCAGACTTTTGCAAATCAAATGATGTTTTCTAGTATTTTTAAAGTATTTCCTCCTCATTGTTTATTTGGAAATATGCTATGTTGTATCCTGCTTTGGAAAGCTTCTATGACAACACATTCACTCTGCAGGACACAATTAATTATTGTTCACACAGGTTGGCAAATTCTGCAAATTGAAAGGATGCTTATCCTATTGTATTCCAGAACCCGTTTTTTTGTTTTGTTTTGTTTTTTTGTTTTGTTTACCCCCTCACATCCTTTATATAGAAATCATCATTTAGATCCATGATTTATAAACACCAAATTTTGGATACGCTCTTTCAAAATTTCTTGGGCAGCTTTTTAGATCAGTGCTTCTCAACCAGAGGTAGCATTCAGCGATGTCTGAAGACGTTTTTGGTTGTCTCACTGAGAGTTGGTTAGGCAATCTGCTTTTATAATTTAGTAGCTAGAGCAGAGCACAAGAATTTTGCCAAATATTCTACAATGCACAGGACAGCCTCCCACAACAAAGAATTATCTGGCCCAAAATGTCCATTGTGCTGACATTGAGAAACTCTATATTAGATAAATACATAATATAGATATATAGATATAGATATATAGATATAAATATACTATAGATATTTAGTGGTTGCAGCTGGGGATATATATTTTGAAATCATTTCCCAAGTAATTGTCATTTACAGTCACATTGGAGACCAGCTGCGCTAGGTGATGGCCCAGGGAAAGCCAGGTGGTCAAGTGTAAAGATTTACAAGACTTAGGAGTCAGTCATACCTGGATTAAAAACCTGGCTGTGCATGTACACACTGGCAAACTATATATTGCTTCAATCCTCAGTTTTGTTGCCTATTAAATGAGAATCAAGATGTCTGTCCTTCAGATGACTGTGAAAATTAAAAGTAATATTTCTGAAGCAAGCACCTGATTCACTCTAGGTGCTCAGTGTTATTTTCTGACCAACTTTGGGTATTAAGGACTTCCAGATCACCCAGTCAGCCTTTGGACACCTAGAATGCTCTGAGACACACCATCTGTGGAAGTTGCTGAATTGGATTCTATCATGATGAAGAAGGCCAACTTGAGTTCAGACTGCCCAACTGGGAGTCAAGCCAGATACTTCCACTCAAGAAGCGTCTTCTCATTCCTTATTGATCACCAGTTGGAAGTTGCTCTTCAAGCATTGTGTGCTTGGCATGAGATAGCAGCACAGTAGCAGGGGAGTGCTTATTGCAGCCAGTGCTTGGCAGTCATGGAAACAAACTCATGGGGAAAAAGGGCACAAATGGCATGGGGAACTGCCAGCCTCTCCAAGTTCACAGGGTGTGTGACCACAGAAAACACTTGTAACTAACCACAGTCATGAAATTCACAAAATCCTCACCTTTGCTCTTGTTAAATGTATCATATTAAAGGAGTGATAACTCTGGTTTGCTAATATTTTATGGAAATGGAATGAAAGTGTCCTTTCTTCCTCCTGCCACTCTCTCCCACCTACTCACCTTGCTCTGGTGTTTAATTTCTTAAAGACTTTACAATGTATCTGAATTGACTTCAGATTGATGTCCAAAGGCACCTGACCCTTTACCCAGTCTCAAACTCCGGCCTCCTGCTTTGTGTCCTTTGTTCAATTTCAGTATTGAGATTTAAAGAGGTTGAAGAGGATTGGCCTATGGCACAAATGTCTGCTTTTCCAAGAGGTCAGTTAAAAGGGGAATAAAAATTTTTTTTAAAAAAAAGCAATCTACGGTAATAACTGACTGTTAGGTGAAAGCTGTCAGTTTCCCCTTTCTTGAGGAATGTAACTAATGACAAATGATTTGTAAAATCATTTCTTAAGGCAAAGTTGTTAAATATGTCATCTTGGAAAGAGTGGATCAGTAATAATAGCTTTGATTTTGTCATTTTTCTCTCCACAGCTTCCAATGGCTCTCCTTTGCCTATTGCATACAGTCCAAACTCCTTAAGCTAATGTGTCTGACCATATCCTGTCTTTCTTATCATAATTTCCACTACTGGCCCATGTGATTTTATGCTCAAGATAATTGAGATTGCAATAACACTTTTAAACCCTATGCCATTCCTGATGCCATTTTCCCTGTTTGGAATACCCTCCCCTTGCCTCACTTGGACCAAATGGATGGAAACTCAGTAAAACCTCACCTCTTCCACTTTACCTTCCCAAACTACCTTGGTTAGAAGAAAATCCTGCCACTTAATAACCTAGGTTAAGTTACTTACTCTTCCTGATCTTCAGTTTCTTCAACTGCAAAAATGGATATGTAACCACACTAGCAAAATAGTGTTACTATGAGAATAAAATGAGATGCTGAGGTGAAGCATTCAGAATAATGGCTGGCATAGGGATGTTCAGTAAATGGTGAACTTACCATTTTTTCTTAGATACGGTATTTATTTGAAAGAGAATGAGTATTAATGTGAAACAGTGCTGGATTCAAAACCTGGCTCTACCCTATACTAGCTGTGTGGTTGTGCATGATTTACTGAACCCTTCTAAGCCTCAGATTTGCTGTTTTGGAAAAAATAAAAGGAGAAATAATATCTAGCCTTCAGAGTGCTTGTGAAACTTATATAAGATAAAATATTTAAAGCACCTAGAATGGTTCTTGGTACATAGTAGACACACATTATCATTATTATTGTTATTTTACTGTGTGGAATTGTAGATGTTTATGATTACAAACATCCCTTCTCTCCCTTACTAGTTGCAACTTCCTTGGGGCAAGGAGCACTTCATAGTTATTCTTCTGTTTCTCACAGCATCTAATATATTACATTTCACAGAGTAAGCATGCCATAAGTAATTGCTAAATAATGGATTAATGAATGAATGAATGAATGAACAGCATAAAAAAGCATGCTGACGTAAATTTTTATTTTTCAAGTGAGTAATTGCTAGAACTAAAAGGCAGAAGAGGCTAAATCAGTGGCTGACAAAGCTATATAGTTTATAGACATAAGACTTTTCCCCAGGAGGTTATTTGTAATTGCCAGTAGGATGGTGGAAATGGATCATTGAGTCTTAGTGACCAGCCCATCAAGCCTATTGACACCTGATTCCCTATCACTGAACCAGACCCTGACAGATAAGACCTTAAGGGAAAGAAATGCACCCACTTCATAAACAAATGAAATTTGTTTTCATAACAAAAGAGGATTTTTGAGTTGGGTTTTTGCCCCCAGCCTCTTGCAGTTGCTTAAATTTAGTCAGCTGATATTATTTTTAAATCCCATTCTCTTCAATCATTTAAAATGAAAGATTTGCCTTTATTTGAGAAACATGAACTGTATAGATGAGATACACGTCCTTCGCTTATTCTCCATCAATATAAGATCCTTTTTGAGATGCGGGTTGAGTGGGGTCAGTAGAATTCATGTTGCAG
>JAQZBX010070415.1:0-15421 GCA_029593785.1 Cabassous unicinctus
TTTTTTTTTCCTTCTTCTTGGTTGATATTTGGAAATAGAAATCACTGAGCAGCTAAACTGGTAGGTTACGCAGCAGCCGAGAGCCCACTGCCTGGAGGGAGCCGGGCTCTCAGCAAACGGCAGCTGTCACTGTTACTGCTTTTTGTTAGGGGCCACTGGAGGGTTGGGATGGCGGATGGCAGGAGAGGAGCCTCATCACTTCCCGTCATAAGGTTTATCTGGAGGTGAGTAAAGAAGAGCAGGGGGCTCCGGGGAAGACGGAGCCTTAAAAACGTCCAGGGTGGTGTCTCAGTTTGCCAGAGCTGCTACAACAGTCACCGCAGACTGGGTGGCTTGAGGCGAGACGCCCACAATCAAGGCTTGCTCTGACGTCCGTGGCATTCAGGTAGGGGCTTGCCGGGATCCCTGACTCAGCCTCCGCCTCCGTCCCTGTCTCCTTCCGTGTCCCCCTCCTGTGTCCACATTTCCTTCCTTATAAGGCTCCAGCCGTACTGGATTAAGGCCCAGCCTGACTTGGTTTGACGGCACTTTAACCCATCACATCTTCAAAGATCCTTTTACACAGGGTGGGGCTTGGGGCTGGAACGTGTCTTTGTGGGGGCACATTTCGATCCATAACAAGTGGTTCAAAGGAGCAACTGGGAGGCTGAGGAGGAGCCAGGGCACGTCTGGACGGAGGCGAGCCTCCCAGGCGAGGGGAAACGACGGGGTTAGAGGACAGGGTCGTGGGGAGCTGGGGCACTGGGTGCCAAGCAGGAAGCTCAGGTAGCATCTTGCCAGCACCCAGGGCAGCCAGCAATTGGGTCACACTTCCCATGTTCAAAGCCCTTTCTCCCTCCCCGGCCCTCTCAGCCCTAACGACTTTTCACACCTGCTGCTGCTGAGCCGGGGCCTCTCAGGCATCCTCGCCACTCAGCGGCAGGGAGGCCGGGCATTCGGGCCCACTGAGGCATTTTCTGGATCTAATTCTGTCCTCTGATCTCCCGTCCAGCCCTAGGGAATCTGTGAATTCTGCTCCCTGGCCACAAAGAAAAACTTACTCGCTAAAATGAGTCCCTAAAAAGTTTCTCCAACTTCCGGCTGTCAAGCAAGGAACAGCCCGGCTCCCCAAGACCGAGCACTGCTGTTGTCAAGTGCTGGCCGCCTGTCCCCCAGCCAGGGGGCTCACAGCCGTCCTCGCCCCTGCCCCTCGCCCGGACGCAGAGTCTCCTCCCCTTTCCTGCCCCCGCCCCCGGCCCCACTGGAGAGGTCCTCCCCAACTCAGCATCCTCTTTCCACCTCCTAGGCCCAGGAGTCAGGCTGCTCTCTTCTCTTTTCCATCCTAAAAACTCAAATGGATCTAATGGACCGTCTGGAAATTGGATGGCTAGAGGTTTCTGCTCCTCCCCCCAAAATCTGGAGCAGGGTGTTGGTAAGGAAAACCACGTCGTTAGGAATATAGAATGTGTAACATGTAAGATGTAAGAACATTAAAAATACAATGTATAGCATAATATAAAATGTATAATGTATAATATGTGTGTGTCTGTATCCCAGGAACTGGCATATACTAGGTTTTCCACAAGTAGTAATAGTAAGACATTGTGATTCTAGCAATGGAAGAAATTACAGCATTGATGTGGAGCCAGGGGCCACTGGAGGCTCTGGGCGCAGGAGGAGGGAAAAACAGTTGTAATACGGGGGCTTTTTCGGGACTTGGGAATCATCCTGAATGACACTGCAATGACAGATATAGGCCATTTTATGTCATCACATAACCTGCAGAGCTGTGTGGAGAGAGTGTAGGCTACAATGTGAACTATGGTCCATGCTGAATGGCAAAGCCCCAGGATGTGTTTATCAGTCACAACGAATGTGCCACACTAATGAAGGATGTTTAGGTGGGAGGGTGTGGGAGGTGTGGGGAGTGGGGCATACGGGAATCCCTGTATTTTTTGTGTAACATTTATGTAATCTAAGTATCTTTTTAAAAATTAAAAATTTAAAAATTTAAAAAATATAGTAGTAGTAGTCATAGTAGTAGTATAAATAAATATATTACCCAATTTGTCTTTGCAATAAATTCTTTCTACAACAAAAGGAATTCCAGCCTCTTGGCAGATGTAGTATCACGAGCTTTATTCATTGTAAGGAAGTCCCCAAGTTCTAGTCTAGGTAAGAAAGTTCTGCTTAGTGAAAGCATGAAACTCCCTCACAGTTTACCAGCCCACGTGTCTCCTACTTCACAACACCCAGTGTGTGGCATGTAAACTGTCCACTGTGGCCCACAAAGGCCGATGAATCCAGGCCGGCTGAGCTTCGCTTTTGCACAGCCACCCCTTCCCCTGATGAAAAGGACCGCCCTCGGGACTGAACCCATAGCCCCCTGCCCTGGCCTGTCCTTTCGTTCCAAGTCCCAGGCTCACATCTCCCCCTACCCTCCGCACGCTTCCAGAACCGCTGCTGCCGAGCCACGTGCCTTAGAAATTCTCTGTGACAACACTAGAGGTTGTCAATTTCCTTAGATTTCAAAGAAAAAATTCAAGACATTCTAAGAGGCGAAACGTAAAAGGGGTTGAGAGTAGATGTGATTCCAATTTCATGGTTAGAAACATCACTGAGAGATAAGAATATGAAGGATAAAATTCTGACTCTTCAGTGGGCATCAGTCCTACTTTGGGAAAAAAGCAGGAGGGTCTGTGGAGGCCATTGCAGAGGAACGAGGGGATGGGCCCCGACCTGGAAAGTGCGGGATGCTGTTCTGTCCAAAAGACTCCTGTCCCCCTCCTCGAGTACCCAAAGTCCAAACGGATGAAAGAGGGAAGATTCCATAGCAGTGCTGCAAATTCCTCAGAAAAGTACCCCATTTTCCTTGAAAACCCATGGAGTGTCAGCAGGAAAGGGGCCAAGGAGAGCGGGGGAGAAGGATGCGCTACCTGGACAGGCATTCTCCACTTGTGGAGGGTGATCCCGCGCAGGCCGGAAGTGGAAGGATCCCGGACCCTGACTCAGAACGTAAAAGAGCTTGGCGGGAGCAGAGGCTAAACCCACTGGGCCTCCCCTTGGCATCTTACCACCTGCTTTGTAGCACTCACCATCAAGAACCTTCTCTCATCCCTAAGTATGTCTCTCCAGCACCACTTTTAATGGCATGCTACTGTAAGATGTACCATATCTTATTTAATCAATCCCCTCATACTGGACACTTAGGTTTTTCCCTTAGTTTTTCACCGCAATACACAGTGCTGCCCAGAGGCTAATAAAAACGTCTTTCTCCATTTGTCTATTTCCTTAGGACAAATTCCTAATGCAAATGCTGGATAGGCAAACGGACATTTTAAAGACTGAATTACTAAATTTCTCTCCAGAAAAAGTGTAACAACTTACACCACTGACATAGGAGAACGCCTGTGCCTCTCTGCTCTCACAAACGGGATTATCATTTTAAAAATTTTTTGCTGGATTCTTTCCAAAGTTTTCATCTGTATATCTCCTCTGCCATACAAATTCTTCTTTTAGGAAAGGCCCTCAACAGGAGATCCGCACATGTGTACAAAGGTACATGAACAAAGATACGCAGCAAAACAGTGGGTAGCTAGCCACTTCCTGCTGCGTAAAATTCTTCTAGAACACACACTTCCCTGGAGGGTGACGGCACCTGAGAATGAATTAGTTCGTTTACTCAGCTTTCTTTACTTCAAACGCTAAGCGGCCATCACCTGTATTGGGGGCTGGTGAGGGCAGGGTGGGGTGGGAGGAGAAGGGCAGGGCTGGCTTTGTGGAGCAGGGGGGCCTCGGTTACGGCTGGGGCCACGGGATGATGGGAAGCCTCTGGGACAGAGCCGGGAGCACAGAAAGGGAAGCAAAAGGCTCTGCCCAAACTCATTGTGTTTAGATCAAAATTTCACTTTACGGGTTAAAGGTGAATCCAGAAAAGGAAAAGGAAACCCTCTTCCTACCCCCTCTCCCCCATGTCTTCCCGACGGGGCCACCCCTGTACCAGGAGCGCCCAGAGCCCCCGGCCAGCCCTCTTCCTCTCCCCGGCAGCAGCAGCAGCACTTCGCCCGTCTCCATGGGACTCTCTTGAGACAAGGAAAGGAATTTTCCAACCCATGGTTAAGTGCACTTTTCCCAAGTGGGAAGAAAAAAAAGCTAAATGACGCTTTATGAAGTGGATCCTTAAGTGACAAAAAACACTTTTTTTTTCCATCACGTCAAGCACTTGCTTTTGTCCTTGCAGGTGCAAAAAGGGCTGAAGTCATTTGAATTCAGTTCTAAGGCTGCACTTCTGGAAAGAAAACCAGGGAACCGTTTAGAATAATGATCCAGTTAGCAAGTCCAGTTTATTTCAGAAGAGGAGCCCGAGGTTCAGAGAGGTGAAGTGACCTTCCAAAGACCGCACAGCTAGTAAGAGACAGAGCCTGGGCTGCGCCCCAAGCCTGCCCGACTACCAAGTCGCACTCTTACCCCCACCTCACCCCTGACACCAGAATCACCCTGGCAGTGGGAAACGGGCTGAGGCCATCGTCCTCAATTTCAGCCTCTGGCCAGAAAGGCAGTATACCACACAAAGGAGGCAGAATCTCAGAAGGAGAAGTACATCTCCAGGGAGTCCAAAATCCTGCTGTGACCCTCCTAAGGCACAGAGCAGACGGAACTTTGGAGATTAAGTAGCTTCCCCAGAGAAGTCAAAGGACCAGGCACCTGGCCTTTGAGCAGCCAGGTCCTAAGCACATCCCAACATCCCAAGTAGCTTCTTTCCTGGCATAACTTAGGGGAGAGCTTTTCCATTTTCACCTGGAATTTTCCATAGACTAAGAATCCCATTTGTATTACCCATGGCCACCAGTGTGCCCCCCCACCCCCGATCCATTCTAATATGGAAGCAGGGCCAGGGGACTGGGGTAGGACATTATGGAAAGAGAGAAAGCTGTCCAGGGAGCCGGAGGCTGGAGATCACCACCTGCTGTGGACAGCGGTGTGGTGACGTAGACGGGGAGGAGGCTGGAGGGGCTGGGAGGGGAGGAGTGAGACGGGACTTGGGTGCCGTGTCCAGGAGTCGAAGTCATCTTGCAAAAATGAGGTGCACCTTAAGCAAGTGTCTCATTTCGGGAAGACCACGCTGGCTCTGACTGCGCCAATGGCAGGTGCTGTACAAGCTTCTGTTTTGGTGGGGGGAAGGGAGAAGTTTGTTTCTCAAAATAAGTTTGAGAATATTCAGGAATACGCAGACCTATTCGGGAGCTAGACTAGAGGAGAGACGCAGTGATTATGAGGGATGGATGAGGGGGTGCCTGGGGGGAGCACGGAGCCACTCACGGAGGCGGGAGATGCTGGCGGAGGAGCCAGTTTGTCAGGGTGGGGGAGGAAGATGCCGAGTCGGTTGGGAACGCTTTGACTCTCGGGATCCCCAGGAAGTGTTGGAAGGCCCTGGAGATGCTACTGGCTTTAGAGAGTGTGGGTCTCAGAAGGGTAGAAGCAGAGCTTTTCCGGGGAGGGGGAAGTGCGACGCAGACGTGAGAACTGGCAGCGGGTCTCTGACACGAGCCAAGGGGAGGGCAGCTCAGCTCCCTCAAGCACCCTCGAACGACGGACACCCGGGACAGCTGGCCTTGCCTCCTCGCCCCGTGCCCTCTGTGCGTGCCACCGTGGCAGCCTTCCCGTCACCGTGCGGGACGGCCACCTGTCACTCCCTCTCATAGTGGACCAGGAGCTGCTGGAGGTCAGGAACTGTGTCTTCACCCCCAAAAGCCTGCTCCTGACCCCGCCAAGGCTCCAGGAGTGCCCGGCACATATTAGGCACGTAACTGTTCTTTGGATTTTCAAAATAGATATTTTCATTATTAAAAATTCATTAAGTATTGAGAAACATTCATGCACACTCCCTGAGTGATTTTTAGGGTTCTTTGCTGCTTCAGACTGTCCTCTGGGAGGGAGGCTGACAAGCTCTCCGCAGGCCACTCAGGACACCCCCTCCCCTTATTAACGAGCACATCCACGCGGGGAAACTGGCCTGGAAGGTGGCCCTTGGCACCGAGAGCAGCCCTGGGCCCCGAGGTGGGTGGGGGTGCCAGACCCCAGACTCTGCTCTCGGGCCCAGCTGCCTCCTGGGGAAGCAAGGGCCGAGGATGCTCTGCCGGGGCTCCAGAGGAGAGGGGCACGGCGTCGTGTGCTTGTCACAGGGGGGCGGGGGCCCCGGGCCTGCCACAGCTAGTCCTGCTCTGTCCCCAGGCCTCCCCAGCTTCAGGGTACCCTAGCTCCCTCAGCCAGCGCTTCGCCCTTCTGCAGCACCCTCTCTTCTCCTGGCTCGCTTCCACCTCTAAGCCTGCTCTCTTCCTTCCCAAACTCTAAGCTGTCCATCCAGCTGCCTTCACAGACACACTTCTCTGCAGACTCGGCCACACTCTGCATCTTCCTTTCTCCTCCTGGGGCAGCCCCTGCAGCCTGGCACTGCCCACCATCGAGGACAAGCAGGGCCAGCATGTTACTAACGCCAACGGACACGTTTCAGGCCTTTCCCTGCAGCTTTTGCCAGACGGGGCGTTGCCCTTGACCCTTGTGTCTTCTTTGGCTCTCACTTTACTTTCCCTCCCACTTGTCACGATGGCCACTCAGGCACAGCCATTCAAAACCCAGCGTGTCCCAAACTGGACGCATGAGCTACTCACCCCCACTGCATCCCCGTGCCCGTCTCAGGGCCATCCCCGTCCACCCCGTCACTCCTAGGCCAGGCCCCTCCACCTCACTCCCCACTTTTTCCAGTTCTCTTCCCCAACAGCTCTCCCACCTCTCTGCTTCTCTTCTTCCCTGTTGCCAATGGGTTGTTTTATGGCCTCATCATCTCCCGCCTGGACTCCTGCAGCCATCTCCACCTGGCTGGTTTCCCTGCCACCAGGTTACGAGCACCCTCCAGTCCAGCTGCCACGCCGCAGCCAGGGAGCTTCCTAAATCGGCCCCGCTCCCGATTGCACGCCCGTAGAGCGACTGCCTCTGGCCAGGCCCACATTCCTGTGCTGCACTCCGGCCAGATTGCTCCTGCACAGGCCCTGCTGCAGCCCACACCTTCGTCATTTGCTGGAGCCCTGCTCTTTGGCTAAGTCACACCTGTCCAGGTGTTGGCTCGGGCAGTGCCTTCTTTTGGCCGCCTTTCCTGGCCATCTCCAACCGAGTCGGGCGCCCTCCTGGTCCATCCTCCTCCTCTTGGCACCCTGTGTTGTGGTCAGCTCTTTAAACACCTGCCTCCCCACTGGGCTGAAGGCATCTGAAGGCAGGGACTCGTCATCAGCTCACCTCAGCACCTCCCAAATGCCTGGCACGATGAAGCACACAATCAATAATTGTCTAAAAGATTAGAGAAGAAGGCAAGCATCGCCTGATGCGGAATGGGCTTTTCCTGTTGTCGTGGGGATTGTGCCTACAGCCCAGGGCTAGAGGCCCCCCTCCAACATCCTCACAGGCCTTACGGGAGGTGGCCCTGCAGGACCACCTCCATCACCGTCACCCCAGCACCCCGTTCCCAGCCTGCAGGAGCGGAAGAAGGTGGAGACAAGGCTTTGACAGGGCATCTGCAGCATGGAAACCAGCTTTCACGCCCCAGCTGGACACCTGCTTCGAACGCTCTGACCTCGGGGCCTACGTGAGCAGGAAGAGAAACCAAGGCAGAGGCTTGAGGGGAATGAGAAGGGCTGTCGTTCCGACACGGGTTTCCTGGAGCCCGTGGCCCCGGGGAGCGTGGCCAGGCTCGCGCCCTCTTACCATGGCCCGTCTAAGAGCGCCGCCCGCTGGGCCAGGGGCTAGAGCAGTGGAGAGCGGTGGAGGGGTCCTGGGGAGGGGGGCCACGGCCCATCCTCCATGCTGGGGGCTGGGCAGGACAGAAGCCTTCTCGAGACCTCCTGAGGGACCCCACACCTGGCCCACACCTGAGAGAGGCAGCTCTCGGGCTCCTGCTACCAGAGGTGACGAGGCCAACAGAGCAACTTCAACAGCAGCAGGAAGCCTGGGAGGCCCGCTCCTGCCCGCCAGCCCCCTGCCCTCTACCCCAACCCTTACTGGGCTCAGGCAGAGGGTGAGCGGGGCAGGAAGGCTGCAGAGCAGAGCGGGCCACTCCCACTCCTGCTCCTTCAGGCCAAGGCCTGGCTGACGCTGGGGCAAGCAGCTGAGCTCTCAGGTGTGAACTAGACGTTCCCATCCAGACCGGCCTTCTCGGTACTTGCAGGTGACTGGGAAGGTCTGAGATCTTCCACGATGGCATCAAGGAACTGAAGGAAACTGAACAGCTGCACTTGGGGTTCCAGTTTATCTACATCCACTGTGAACAATTTTAAAATACCCTTGTCTGCAGAAAGTTGAAAATGAAAATCTGGCATGATCCCACCACCGAAGAGAAGTATTATTGACATTTTTGGTGGATAACATTCCAGTTTGTACTTAAGGTAGATTTTTGTAAGTTTTTCTTTTGGTGTAATTTCAAACTTATAGAAAAGTTGAAAAAAAGAGCATAAGGAGCTCCCAGGTAAACTTCACCCAGATTCACTACCTGTTCACATTTGTCCCATTTGCTTTAGGATTCTCCCTCTTGTCTTTCTCATCTCTGTAAATATACACATATACTGTATCAGTAATTATTGACATTAAATTATATATTTTAATATCAAGACATTAAATGATGTAACCATGAATATTCAAAAAATAATTTATTGTTAATAATATATTAATATATCATAGACAGGCAAGTGGACAGAGACTTATTTCCTGAAACGTTTGAGTGGGCATTGGTGCTATCATGTCCCTTTACCCCTAAATACTTCAGTGTCTATTTCCTGACATCAAGGTGATACTTTTACATAACCACGGAACCAATATCAAAATGAGGAAACTTAGCATTGACACTATCATCTAATCCACAGCCCATTTTCAAAATACATCTATTGTCCTAATAATAATGTTTTTTGATAAAATTTTTTTTTCCTGGTTCAGCATCCGATCCAGGAACTCACATCGCGTTTAATTTTCACGTCTCTTTAATCTCCTTCATCTGCAAGTTCTTCAGTCTTTCTTTGTCTTTTAGAACCTAGGCCAGGGAAGTGGATGTGGCTCAAGCGACTGGGCTCCTGTCTACCATATGGGAGGTCCAGGGTTCGATTTCCGGGGCCTCCTGGTGAAGGCAAGCCGGCCCAAGAAGAGAGCTGGTCCACACAGAGTGCCAGCCTGCGTGGAGAGCTGGTGCAGCAAGATGACGCAACAAAAAGAGACACAGAGGAGAGACAATAAGAGACACAGCAGACCAGGGAGCTGAGGTGGCGCAAGAGATTGAGCGCCTCTCTCCACTCCGGAAGGTCCCAGGATCAGTTCCCAGTGCTGCCTAAAGAGAAGACAAGCAGACACAGAAGAACACACAGAGAGCAGACAGAGAGTGCAAAACAATGGGGGGACGGGAGGCGGGGTGGGGGGAGAGAAATAAATAAAAATAAATCTTTAAGAAAAAAAACAATATAAGCCAGTTATCTTACAGAATGCCCCTCACCTGGGGTTGTCTGATGTTTCCTCATGATTAGATTTGGGTTATGCATTTTTTGGTCACGAGTCCCCTGAGGAGATGCTGCGTTCTCAGTACATCCTATCAGGAGGCTTGTCCCACCACCAGTAATGCTAACATTGATCGCTTGTTTAAGGTCAGATATTTTTTTAAGAAAATTGGTATCACATTGGACATGCTGTTCTATAAACTGCTTTTTCACTTAATCTATGATAAACGTTTGGCATGCTTTAATATTATACAGCATCATTGTAATAGAGCAGGGTTTGTTTGTTTTTTAACATTTTTTGTTCCACGTACCCCTTTGCCAGTGCAGTAAAATGAATACGACTGTAATTTATTTATTGTGTACATTCATAAAAGAAGGAAATGCTGGATTTCAGTTACAGGTCAGAGAAAATAAAGAAATAAGTTGACTTTTTTCAATTCAAGCTCACAGACTCCCTGAAATCTTTGGGTCCGTGGACCCCCCGTTAAGAGCCCCTGTAATAGAGGTATAGCTTTCTATCATAATTTACTTAATAAAATTCCTATTGTTTTGCCAAATTTTAATCTTCTGCCAATTTTTTGTTGCCATTAACAATGTGGCACTGAATATTTTTAATAGATAATTCTTTGTATACATCAAAGATTCTTTCCTGAGGTTAAATGCCTAGAGTTGGAATTGATGGTCAAAGGTTATGCATACCCCTCCCACCCCAATGGCTCCCTCGTCTGCTCGTCTTCTTTAGGAGGCACCAGGAACGGAACCCAGGACCTCCCAACTGCTTGAGCCACATCCACTCTGTTTATGCTTTTTTTTTTCTTTTTCATTTATTTGTTTGGTTATGCAATTTTTAAGACTAAAATGGTCTATTAAAAAGGTCCTGTCCTCAAAAACATTGTTCACATTTCTACAATCTACCACAGAGGGTGAAAGTGTCCATTTCACTGTTCTGCCTCCCTACAGCCTTGCCAACATAGGGTTTCCATCATTTTCCAAACTCTTTTCATGCTTTATTAACGTGTGTTTCTTCAGTTAGAAGATTCCGACCTTTTTCCCATCTATCTTGGGCCGTTTTCCCATTCACACCGGTTGCTAGTGTTTCTGTTGTTTTCCTCTTTTGTTATATAGTTCTCACTGTTACTACTGTATGAAGAATTTGTAAATGCAGTTTGATTTCCTCCTTGGTGGAAACGTTTTTTTGTTTGTTTTAATTTGCAAGTAGCATTTCCTTTACTCTCTTTGCAGACCTTTTCTGGCTGGGAGCACGCCCTGAAAGCAGCCCAGTCAGTGGTTAAGAGCCAGGCTTTCGGGTCTGCTGAGTTCCAGCGCTGCTGGGCAGCTCTGGGCAGATCAAGCCCTCTGGGCGTGTTTCTCATCTATAAAATGGGAGGTGGTGGCAGCACTCACCCCATAGGGCTGCGTGGCCCCCGGCAGATGCTGCCTCTTGTGCTGCTTCTGTTGCACCAGGCTCCAGGGACCGCCTCAAAGAGACTCAGATTTTCCAGGACTTGAAGAAAAGGGGGCGAGGGCACCAAGAACAAGGGCAAGCGGGGCCACCTGGGGTCTGAGGGAGCTGCTGAGGACGAGAAGTGGGCTCTTCAGAGAAGCTCCAGGGAGCACCCGGCCCGAGGCTCCTTCAGCGACCCCTCCAGGTGTCGCCGCAGGACCGTGCTGCGTTCCTGACCCTTCTGGGCTCCTAGACACGGGGTCTGCGTGGATCACCAGTTGTCGTTTTGACGAGCTCACTTTTCTAGGCTGCACAGACGCCCTTGGATGACATTCAGCAGCTGCTTAGGGTCCCTAGCTGCGCATCCGCAGGCTGCTGACCTGGAGAGTTAACTCACGTTAAGTGCTATGGGCCTCTAGCCAAGTTAGGAGCCGACTTGGAAAACGTTGCACTGGATGCTAAACAGGCGCTCATCCGATTCAAGATGCCGGCCTCGCCCGCCCCTCCCTCCTCCCTTCCTCCTAGACGAGCAGATGACCTGAGGGAAGCCTGAGTCAGCATCGCTGTCCCCGTGCTGGTCCTGTTCCTGAGAGCTGTGATACGGGTCAAGTTGCTTATCCTTTGAGCTTACCTTTTCTCCAGCGTAAAACGTGTTTTGGGGACGTCTTCTGGGCGCCCTTCCGACTCTAACACTCTAACTCCGTGATACAGGACCTGACGCAGTTGCCAGGAGCGAATGCTCGCGGGACCCAGCAGGCTGCCTCTGCCGTCTGACCTGCTCCGCAGACCCTGCCCCTGGCTACGCGCTTCTGCGGAAGCCCCTTTGTCAGTGTCCCTCTGGAAGGGAGGTTGCATATTCCGTCTGCTAGCTAACTACTAGTCACTCCCTAAATACGCAGATGCTGGGAGGAAAGGCTGAATTGTTTCCAGCCGCCCTTCACGGGTAACTGCAGGCTCACCACCACAGAGAGAAATAGGTAGCATTGCAGAACGGCCCAGCAGGGACTCAGGCTAAGAATGGGAGCGGTGGCTGCCCTACGGCCCAGCAGAGGGAAAACAGGTTCCTAATTACCCAGCCTCAATCCTGTACTTTGGTGCAAAAGGGGGGAAATAGCTGAGCTCTCTTCTAGTCACAGGGAAAAGCCCTCTGCCCAGGCGGCTGCTGAGCCCCGGCCAAGCCCGCTGGCCAGTGGCCCATGCTCCTCAGATGAGCCTGCAGAAGCCAACATCTGACCCGCTTCCCGCCCTGCCCAGAGGGCACGGCTCAGTCAAGCGCCTCCTCGTGATCCGGCACCCTCTTTGGCGTCTTTCTCATGCGAACCTGTTGGAGGTGGGAGGGAACTGGGACAGGAGGTCAGGGAGCAACCCCCATTATTCCAAATAAACAAATCACAGCTGGTCCACGTGTGGGCATTTCTGACCTGGTCTCCCATTCCTCCTTCCCTCTGTGCTTCCTGAAGCCCTGATGCGTTCTCTACCGCCTCTGAACTTCACCCATGCCATGAGGTCAGCAAAGATTCCAGACCTCGTGGACTGCAACAGGACCAAGGCAAGCTCTAGCCCTGAGGGTCTGTCCCGAACATGATTAACGACCCATGTCCAGAATTTGTCAGATGCCTCAGCCAAGGACTGGGAGGATGCTTATTCCCTAGATATGGCATTGCTGCTGGGAAAACACTCAGCTGTGGCTTGGTTGCCCTTAGCAGGTGCTCAAGGCTGAGAGACTGACCCTACTGCCCGAAAGGAAGTAGGAACTTCCCATCCCACAGTGTAATGGCAACTGCTGAGCTCCTCGCCCTAACGACACGCAGGAATACCTGCACTCTGCTCCTGCCTGCAGGGCCTTGACTCGTCATGGCTTTATTCTCAGGGTATATGGGCAGGAGAGAGACACAGAGATTGCCCGACACAGGTGAAGAGCAAGGGGGCCAAAGTTCTGGAAGGATGAATAAGGACGCATCCCTGGGCTGGTGCAGGCTTGCCTCCCAGCACAGCTGGCACTTGGTAAACTCTCAATCTGAGTTCTCTCTTGTCGTGACAATGACAATCACAAAACATCGGCGTATCAGGAAACAGAAATTGAAACAATATAAACATACATGCTTGTAGTACTTCCCCCTCCCACAGCCCAGCAAAAACATTGCATCTCTGGCCCCTTCTCCCGGGCCCGTCCTTCGTTGGGAGATTCTGTCACCTTGGCTCCTGAGCTGAAAACATGGTTATATATTGAGGAGGCTAAAGAACCGAAAGGGGGCAAAACGGCTTTACTTAGCTGTATGTGGAAAGGGACAGGAAAACTGCTCTCAGCACAAAGAAGCGAGTGAAAGAGGCAGAGGAGGAGGGAGTCAGAAGAGTTTTTCCCGGGTGTTGAGGAATAGAGGGGGGCTTCAGGGGAGTTTTGGGGTATGAGAGCTGTGAAGCGCAAAGGTAGTGGGGAGAGAGGGTGTGTGGCTTGTGAAATTCTCCTCTGACAATCTTTGAGGGACCCCAGTAAAGCTTTGGAAAGAAACCTCCACCCCCGCCCAGGTAGTGCTCTTGTTTATTCCAAGGTTCTCATCAGAAGCCACCTCCAGGAAGCCTTTAAAATGACCTGCTGGTGCCCTCCCACGCCTCTGAACTTCTACGAGGTAAGTCCTGTTCCTTTCACAGACTCCAGTGGTCTCTGGACAAGTGCCTCCTGGCTTTGTGGCTTTGGGCTGGCGGTGGGGTCAGGGACGGGTGAGCTGGGACTCGAACGCCCGCCCCGGCTCCCTCTGCCCTCGGCCTCCTGCGAGGCTGGCCCAAGGCTCGAGAGCTTTGTTCGGATGGGCAGGGAGGGGGCGGGCCGTGGAGCCGTCCGGGGCAGGGCTGCAGCCGAGTGGCCGTCGTGGTTTGTCCAGGACTTTCCCAGTTTCAGCCCTGAAAGTCCAGCATCCCAGGAAACGCTACTGGTCACTCTCGTGGGACCTGAGCAAGCAGCAGTGTCCTCACCTCCAGCCCAGGACTGAAAACAAGGCTCCAGCTAGCCAAGGAGCCCTGAGACCTGCTGACCCACCCCGACTTGGGGCCACCCAAGGAGACCCCTCCGAGTCTGCTCAGGCCGCGGCTCTGCACCCCAACATCAGCCGGGAGGTGGTCAGCCGCCCGAGTCAGACCACAGGGCTGTGGTCCAACCCACTCACTTAACAGGCGGAGACCCTGAGATCCCGCAGCGACTGAGGGGCAGGGTTGGAATCTGTCTCCTGGGCCAAATCCTCCTCTTAACACATCACATGACTGTTCTTACTAGGCCGGGGGCCAGCAGCTCCAGCAGCACCTGGGAGCTCGTCAGACATGCACATGCTCAGGCCCTTCCAGATCCACTGAACCAGTAGCTTGGGGGTGGTGGGGGGAGCCCAGCACTCTTGCACGCCCTCCAGGGGATTCTGATGCTCTCAGGCTCCAGAACCGCCAGCCTAGGACACGGGTCCCCCAGCCAGCAGGGCTACACACAGCTCTCCACGTCCAGCATGCAGCCGGGACAGATGAATTGATGGGCTATGGTCCTGGGGCCCTGGGCATCCCAAAGGGGCGGCCTCACTGCAGGGGGCAGAACAGGAAGCTCATTCCCCAAAGAGCCATCTATTCAACAACGGCTTTTTAAGATGAAGTGGAACTTGTTAGGGCAACACTGAAATGCCAGAGGTGGCAGGTGAAACCAGATCATGAGACGGTGGAGAAAGCAGGCAGCGGGGGAGCTCTCAAGCCAGGACCCCCCAAACCACTGTCCTCAGGAACGGCGTCAGATGCACAAATGGACCACTGGTAAGAATTCCTGGAGCCAGCTTGCCCAAACAGGTCAATATTCAATTTCTAATGAGCGATTTTCAATCAGAGCCTTGCTTTGACGGCTGTCTGATTATTCACATTCACCTGGAACCACGGTGGGCTGCGTGCTCCCGCCCGCGGCCAAGCACACTGACTTTTACAGCCGTGAGCACCTGGGCGCCGTGTCCAGAACAGGGCCTCTGAGCAGGGCTCCAGGGGACACCGGGCAATATTTGGAGCCACTCCTGGCTGGCTCCGGGGGATGCTACTGGCATGGAGACCCGGGATGCAGCACGGCCTTGCCGACACCTGACCCAGGTTTGGGAGACGATGATTTGCTGCAGTTTTAAAGAAAGACAAGGTGTTACCAGTCAGACGTGCTCAGAAGGAGCAGCGGGAGGGAGCTTATGAAGGGGAACTACTTATAAAGGCGTGAGCAGGAGCAAGGGAAGCCAAAAGGGCAGTGGCTGCCGCACCCGGGGACCAGCAGCTGCTGGAAGTCGTGTCTACCCTGCAGGCTAGGGCCAAGTTGAGGACGTGGCTAGCAGAAGCAGGAGGGGGCGCCTGACAGGCGCTGTGGCCTGGGGAAAAGGGACACAGATGCCGCAGAGGGCAGCCGGGCCAGGCAGGAGCTGGAGGAACCCCTGGCCTCCCTCTCCCCCTGGCCTCCCTCTCCCCCTGGCCTCGC
>JAQZBX010070416.1:0-15418 GCA_029593785.1 Cabassous unicinctus
TTCCAAGTCCCAAAAAAGCCCCCATATTACAACTGCTTTTCCTGCTCCCTTCCCCCAGAGCCTCCAGTGGCCACTAGCTCCACATCAATGTTGTAATTTCTTCCAATGCTTGAATCACAATATATCTGTAGTAGAATACCAGTAACTCCACTCTAGTCCATAGCTATTCCCCCAATCCGAAGGAGTCTGGGATGGTGAGGTTCACTCCATCTCCAATTGAGATGGGACATATATCCCATAGGGAAGATGGATGGGACTGTCCTGCCTGCAGCTGCAGACTCTTTCCATTCCCTGGGACAGCTGTTGTCCATCATCATCTCCCTGCCAGTTGACTTGGGTGATATGAATGAGCCGTAGTGTAGGAGTAGCAGTTCCACTGAGTTTCTGGGCACAGCTGGCACATGGACAGGACAAAGACTCAAGTCTCTGGACGAACACCTGCAAACTCCAGCACCAAGTATAAATTTGAATAAAAGGGACAGATGAACCATGTGCAGGGAAGACATAATTGAGTCCAACTGTCACTCTTAGGAGCACAAACTCCGAAGTAGGGCACACTGGCAAAGAACCAAATTCCGGAGCTATCTGCCCTGACCATAGGGCCTGGTATCTCCAGAGCCCTCAGAAGCCCCACTATTTGGGGTGGTATCAACTTTTAAGTCTATGAGATCCTACTGAGATGTGTGTAAGTGTTACCTCTGGGAATACTTCCCAACTCACTTTGAAGTCTCCTAACCATATAAACTCATTTATCTTTACATTTTCCCCCTTTTATGCAAGGTCTTTTTCCAGTCGGATTGCCAGTTGGCACTTGGTAGTAATCCCTAGTTGCCAGGGGGCTCATCCCCAGGAGTCATGTCCCACACTGGGGGGAAGGTAATGCATTCATATGTTGAGTTTGGCTTAGAGAGAGGCCACATTTGAGCAGCAAGGAGGCTCTCAGGTGGCACCTCTTAGGCACCCCATAACAATAGGCTAAATTTCAATTACAAGAGCAAAGACTTGTAAAGCTAGTCATCAATAACAAGAACCCATCAGTGGACCATCCTCCTTAGCCAGAGACTGCCCCTGCACTTGGGGGACTGTTGCTGCTCCTTTGGAGAATGTGGCAGAGCTCTGTAGGCTGGAAATTCAGTATTCTCAGTTTTCTCAGGTGGACGTTTCTTATGAGCAAGGGTGGATCCTAATAGGGGAGGACAATGAGCATGTCAAGATTTCTTGTTGCATGTAACTATGAATCTTGGCATCCAATGAGTCAAGACAAGGGGTTGTCATGTGCCCTAGGGGGATAGGGAGGGAGAAACAGAATAGATCAAACAAGGGGTATATATTGGTCAGGGGAAATGGTTTTCATTACCTAACAGTGATGGACACAGGGCATGGTAAACATCATCAAAAATTATTAAATTGTACTGTCTGAAATGTAAACTATACGGTAAACCATTGACAATGTTTAGTAGCTATGTTTCACTATCTGTATAACAGTTATAACAATGCTACAATCCACATACAAAAACGTTTTAATACAGGGAGAGAAAAGGCGGAGGAGTTTGGGTTTATGAGAGTCTCTAGTATTCTGCGTGTGACTTTGCTGCGACCTAAAATGTCTTTGAAAATTAATTGAAAATTTGGAAGACCTGGGGAGTTAGAGGGGGAAGGTGCCATAGCACAGATTGGACAACCGATAATGCAATTATAAATGGAAAAATGTCAATTTTTAAATTTTTTTTCTTTTTTTCCCACTTTTTGAATATCCCAATCCTATAATATAATTTTATTTTTAGTGATTTTTTAAAGTTTCCATGTATTTTATCTCTTACATTTAAACTTATCATTATTATTTCATTTTCCTATTAGTTTAACTTGGCTATTATATGGGCCTCATTTAAGGAAAGTTCAGATCACAGAAAGGTGACAATGGGGGTGGGAGAGGATACTTTGGGGGGGTCAGGGATGGGAGTTTCATGGGAGGAAGTTCACCTGAATATACATAAAAGATATATAAAATTGTTCAAATGATCAAGGGGTGGGGCATGGTCACAGTTTGTGGAAAATCTTTTGATATTCTTTCTTTCTGTGGTGTCAGTGGTGATATCCCCTTCTTCACTTTTTATTTTGTGTATTTGCAATTGCTCTATCTTTTTCTTTGGGGTTAGTTTGTTGCTGTTTTTTCAGTTCCTCCAGGTGTACAGTAAGGTCTTCAATTTTAGCTCTTTCTTCTTTTTTAATATATGTATTTATGGTTATGAACTTCCCTCTCAGGACTGCTTTCACTGCATCCCATAGGTTTTGATATGCTGTGTTGTCATTTTCCTCAGTTTCAAGGTAGTTACTGATTTCTTTTGAGATTTCCTCGACCGACTGTTTGTCTAAGAGTGTGTTGTGTAACTTCCATATCCTTGTGCCTAACTTGTTTCTCTGGCCCTTAGTGATTTCCAATTTCATTCCATTGTGGTCAGAGAAATTACTTTGTATTATCTCAGTCTTTCTGAATTCATTGAGAGTTGTCCTGTGGCCTAGGATGTGGTCTATCTTGGAGTATGATCCATGTGCACTCAAGAAGAGTGTAAATCCTGCTGTATTCAGGTGTTCCGTATATGTCTATTAAGTCCAGGTCCTCTAATGTATTGTTGAGAGCCTTTGTTTCTTTATTGATTCTCTGTCTAGATTTTCTGTCTAATGATGATAATGGTGTATTAAAGTCCCCTGCTATAACTGTAGAGGCATTTATTTCTCCACTTAGTTTTTCCAGAGTTTGCCTCATGTATTTTGGAGGACCCCGATAGGTGCATAAGTTTTTATGATTCCTCTCTCTTCTTGAGAGATTACCCATTTTATTAATATACAGTGTTCATCTTTGTCTCTTACAATAGTTTTGCATTTAAAGTCTATTTTGTCTGATATTAGAATAGCTACTCCTGCCCTTTTTTAGCTATTGTTAGCTTGTAAAATGGTTTTCCAGCCATTCACTTTCAGCCTCCTTGAATCCCTGGGTCGAAGGTGGGTTTCTTGTAGACAGCATATAGATGGATCATATTTCCTTATCCATTCTGCCAACCTGTGTCTCTTGATAGGTGAATGTAGTCCATTAACATTCAGTGTTATTACTCATAACAAATTTCTTACTTCAGTCATTTTTTCTTTAGGTTAATGTATGTCATATGTTGTTTTGTTTCTGTTTTTGTCTTTTTAGTTGCTTTTAAACTCTCCTCCAACTCTCTCTCCCTTGTTTTTTCCTTTCATCTTGTAGAACTTTCTTTAGTATTTCTTGAAGTGCAGGTTTCTTATTGACATACTCTTTTAATTTGTGTTTTTCTGTGAATATTTTGAACTCTCCATCATTTTTGAATACCAGTTTTGCTGGATAGAGAATTTGTGGCTGGAAGTTTTTTTCTTTTAGTATTTTGACTATGTCATACCACTGTCTTATTGCCTCCATGGTTTCAGCTGGGAAATCAGCACTTAATCTTATTGTGCTTCCCTTGTATGTGATGGTTCTCTTTTCTCTTGCTGCCTTGAGTATTTTCTCTTTGTCTTGAGCATTGGACATTTTGACAAGTATATGTCTTGGAGTTGGCCTGTTGGGATTTATACTATTTGGGGTGCGCTTTGCTTCCTGGATCTGCACATCCATCTCTCTCAATAGATTTGGGAGGTTTTCAGCCATTATTTCCTTCAACACTTCTTCTGTTCCCTTTCCCTTCTCTTCTCCTTCTGGGATGCCCATAATGCATATGTTTGAGTGTTTTGTGTTGTCGGTTAATTCCTTGAGTCCCTGCTGGGTTTTTTCTATCTTTTTGTCTATTTTTTCTACTATCTATTTGATTTCAGATGTATTGTCTTCCACATCACTAATTCTTTCTTCTGCCTCTTCAAATCTGCTGTTATGTGACTCCAGCGTCTGTTTGATTTCTTGGATTGTGCCATTGGTCACCATTATATGCATTATCTTTTTGGGTATGTTTACAATTTCTTCAGTATGTTCTCCCAGTGTCTTCTTTATATTCTTAATCTATTCCTTTACTTCTTTAAGTTGGTCCATGATATTTGTTTGGGAAGCTTTGATTAGTTGTTCGATGTTCTGCATCACTTCCTGGTTTTTAGTTTGTTCATTGGATTGTTCCATGTTTCCTGTCTCTCAGTGTGGTTTGTAATTTTTTTGCTGCCCTCTATTCATCATTTTATCTTGATCGATTTATTCAGTTGATTAGCTTCTCTCTCTGCTATAGAATTTTATTTAGCTGGTGGTTCTGCCTGTGTGTTAAGTTTTATCTTTGATAATTTTTCTTCTTATTTTATTTCCTTGCTTCTTTCTTTGTTCCCTTGAAGGCAAAAGATTAGGACCAGCGGAATCGAAAGATGTGAGAAAGGAAGAAGGATAATAGTAATATTGATAAAGGTTAGAAGAGGGGTCAAATAAGACTTAATGAAATTAATATTTAACTCATTTAGGCAGTGTAGAGTAATAGGGAAAAAAAGTGGAGTACCTAGAATGGACTGGGAAACGAAATAGTGGAATATATATATAATGATTTAGAAGGCTAGGATTATGAGGAGGGAGAGAAAGAGTGAAGAAAGGGCTGAAAAGAAGGAGGTAATATTAATAAAAAGAGAAGAAAATAAAATAGATAGATTACAAATTGACACCCTTGAGTTGTGGGCATATGAAAAATTGTGGTATTTAATAGCCAAAACAGAATACAGAATGCAGAAAGATAAAGGAAGGATAAGAGACTCTAAAGCTTCTTTAAAAATAAAAAAAATTATGAAAAAAAAGAGAGATTTTGGAATAGAAAATCAATATAGACAGAGAATTGGAAATTACTGAAGAAGAAGCACAGCAAAGAAAAGACAAGCTAGCAGCACCTAATTTAAAAAAAATGAAAGAAAAATGAAAGGGGGGAGGATAGAGGAAAGTAAAGCAAGAGACAACAAATAAACAGAGAAAAACCAAACAACCACACAGGAAAGCAGTCAAACAAAGCTAAGGGGGATCAAAGTTCCACGAGGGTCCCCATGGATCCTCTCAATTTGCTTGTGTTTATCAATCAATTTCCCCACAGGGTTCTATATGCAGGTCCTGAAGCAGCTTTTAGCTATTAAACTAAATTAAAAAGAATTTATTTTTAATTTATTAAAGTGACTGTCTTATTATTATTTTTTTTTTTTTTTGGAGAAATACATGACCAAAAATAAGTCCTCCTATAGACCACCCCCCTCATGGAAGGGACCCTAACTGGGCTCGTGGAAACTAATCAAGCACTTCCCAATTCCTGGAATCCCCAGGGTGGCTGAAGCTCTGATGTTTGTCATTGCAGAATGCTAAAAACAGCCAACTCGCCCCCTTCTGGATCTGAGACCCAGCGTCACTGGACTGCTGGTTAATCAGGCTTCCTCAGCAAATTCGCCTCTATCCTCAGCCTGGAGCTGGCCTATCTGCTCCCCTATGAGGGGGTCCAGGAAGCCAAATTGATGGCAAAAAATCCCCTCTCTGCCTTCTGTCAGAACCCTCCCTCTTTCAGAGTGTGCTCCCTCTCCCTGGCTCCATGGGGCCCGGGGCTTATCCCTGGGCAGCTAGTCAAATCAACTCCCTCAGCAGATTCACCCTTCCCCTCTGCTAGGTGCCGATTCACTGCATCTGTTTTGTTTGCCTAAGCTGCAAGGGGCTCAAGGCAGCCAAATCCCCAGAAAATAAAGCTCTCTTGCTTCTTTGCCAGAGCCCCCCTCTCTCAGAGAACGCCTGTTATCGGGATGAGTCATGGCTCCAACTGGCTTTTTTTTTTTTCCCCTAAGGGTAAGGCTCAGCTGACTGTGTTAGCCACCACAGGCAGGCTTAAAACTCACGAATCTCTACCGTTCAGTCCACACTGCTGATCTGTGCAGATAGATGTCCCAAGCTTCTCACTCCACATGCCCACAGCACAGACCCCCAGGCACAACCCTGTCCACAATCTGCCATGCTCTGGGAACTCTCCGTGGGTGCCCTCCTAAACCAATGCCTTCTTGCCCCTCCTCCCTTCATGCTTTTTCAAATCGAAATTTTGTTGTTCATCAACTGGAAAGTAGAAATTCTAAACTAGAAAGCCATGGTATAAAGCCATTCAATACAAAAACACAGCAATGGAAATAATGGCTCACAGTGAGTTGGATACTGGGATACCATACAGGAGTTAGGCTAGATCTTCAGCCACTTCGCCATAGCTTTCTGCAAGGGAGAATGAGAAATAGTCTAGTATTTGTCCAAGAGACAGAGCTAAAAGTTTTGATGATCAGCAAGTCTGCCTTTGCTATATAGGGTTTGTCAGTTTTGTGTCTCTTCAACTGCTACTTTATTAGACTTAGCCTAAACTGTCCATTTAATCACTATGAAAAATACTGAATATTAAAGATATATGAACATTTTGTTTTTATCTGTTGCTGTTAAAATCTAAATTTCTTTGTTGACATAGATTGTTCTTAATTGCCTTTCAAATTCAGACCTGCATTTGAATACCAAAAACATAATAATATATCAAGTAAATTATGAACAATTCCACTCTATCAAATTAAATCTGATTGAATTGTTTATTTTGATCCTTACCTTATGTATAAGTAGCACCTTCTTAAAATAAGATGTCAGGAGTTTGAAATCCTTGTACAATAAATGTGTAATGTACATTGATAAAAGTAATCTTGAAAGGATCCATTAGAAATTTAATTTTTTTATTTGTCTTCAATCAAGAATACACTCCTGGATATATTTAAAAGAAATATTTAATTATGGATCAGCAGAGAGACACGCAAAGTTGTTAATAGTGTTGGTAATCATAGAACTTGGTAGTTAGGAACTAACAAATGTTTCTTACTTAAGAAAAATTAATTTAATAAATGTGAATAGTTAAGAGTCGAGCAATATCATAACATTAATATAATATTATTGGAAAATTGAAAACAGTAAAGAATTGGTGGATATGTTGAATGCAGCAAAAATCCAGTTGAATTAATATGTCAGATATCGAAAAGAGATATGTAACAACATATGCATGTGCAATAAAACATGCATTATATTTACCTTATGAAGATACATGCCTTTTTAAGGACATGTGTCAACCTTCTTAGAAGAGGTACATGTACAAAGGGGAATTGAAGTGGAATTGCTAATGAGGATTGATGATGATTGTGGGATATGGAATTAAGGTAGTATGAAGTAAATTTAGTTATGAGATTAAAAGAAAGAATTGAATTAGTGTACCACATATATTTAAAATTGTTTTACTATATGGCATGTAATAAAAATCTACCTTCATCCACAGAATTAAAACTTGAAGGAGGCATTGTGCAAAATGCTGAAAATTTGAAATAATTTTTGGGAGATTAAACTCAAAGTGTTTGAGAAGGGCGGTACAAAATAACATAGGAAAACAGGAATCTTGTATGTAAAAGACTGTTTCTCAATAGGGAAATCAAATGTACCCTGGATAATTAACAAGGAACCAGTGGAAACATTTCTGTGCTTTGGGAATAATAACAAATTGTACTCAAGCTGCCAAGTTTGTTTCTGAAAGGGGAGAGACACTCATAAATTCTTCTGATTTTAGTGAAATTAGCAACCACTTGAAGGAGCTAACACAATCCTCATTTGTTGTGAGTAGGGGCGTGCATCTTCATGATTATCAGATGAGCTCCAGTAACAATTTTTGACTCACGGTTTCAAAAATTTTGATTATTGAAATGACAATAGTATCAGTGCCAAATGTAGCACATTATACTCTGATTTCATAACAAGGTTTTCTGGAGTAACTTGATATTTTTTAGCACCATTGTTATGGTCTTTGTGAAAATCAAGGAATCTGTTTCTATTTTTTATGATTTCTATATGATTCTGGAAATCTAAACATTGAAAATACTGAATGAGAAAGTACTAAGCACTGTTGGAAATCTTTATCTTAATTGTAGTCTTAGCAGATATTTTGATGGTCAAGTCAGGGTTTCTGATATGTAGTAAGGGCTTATGATTCAAACAATAATAGTTTTTGATGAGAGTTTCCAGTTACTCAGTAATGTGGTATAATATTATCATTGTTTCCTATTATTTGCATCTACCAAGCTTTATTTGTGCCATGGATATCTGTGCTCTCATTTTACCAATTTCATACAAGATATGGGGTTTGTCAGATTTTAAATTCCCTCTTAGGCAGAATCTTTTATAAGAATTGGACATATGATGTTTAATTGATATGTGAATCCAGGAATCATAAATGAGGGAATGGAGAATGTTAGACAGGGAAGGATGAAAAGCTAACTGAAGTGTGCAATAGAGAATAAGTTACTTCTGCAACTAAGTGAGGCTCAATCACTGGAAATGCTGTGGCTTGTCCTGCAGAAATCTTCTTTGAATTGTCCCAAGGAAGGTAAGAGAAGCTAAAGTTTGTGCAAGCATGCAGGCAAAATCAGAGTTGGCCGAATTTGATAAGGAGTGGGGAGACATGTTCCCCCTAAAGTGATATTTACAATAGAAAGTTGATGATAAAGTCTGAATAAAATATTAAAAGATTTTGCTTAGGTTAATATATTCATCAGAGTTCAATTTCAGCATTCCTTCTATATTTATACTAAATTTGCACATATTTCCATAGAGAAAGTGAGGTTCAATGGTTAGGATTATCTCTGCATATATTTCTAATTTGGGTCAAATTGAGTTTAAAATCAGCACAATTAAAGGGTCAGGGAGGGTCAGTCTTTAGATAAATTATATCAGGGGTATATATTCTTCTTTCAGTATTGATGAACCTACTACACTTTATACATTCCATTGGTCTAGGCTATAACTAATAAATATATTAACTAATATAACTAAATGCATTAAGGGAAGTGCTCATCCTGATCTGTAATCCATGTTACAAATATTACAATCACAAGAAATGAGGGAAAACTATGTTTCAGTATGGGTAAAGAATAAGACCTTCTAATACCTCTGCAGAAGCCCCTATTATATAATAGCACAACTGCCATGCAAAAAGATTAGCTCAGCCCATAGGATTCTGTCTATATATGTGAAAATCTGGCACTTATGGTGAAGAAGCACAGATAAAAAAGAATCTTCAAATATATTCACAAGCTGCATAATAGAGATTTGACATTCATCCAAAATTTAATAGAAGTCATTGATCTCTCAGTATGGTGAACTTAGTGTTTCCTCATTGACATAATGCTATTTTACCCAATAAGGAGTAAACATTTGTAAGGGTTCAAAGCTTTGTTACCTGGGTTGGATGATAAAAATATGTGTAAAAATATCTCTGATGCAAACTCCCCATAGACATCCAGTGCTGATGTATTTTTTGAGGCAATCATGAGCCTTCATTCCTTTCTACGTTAGTCCTTCTTTTTTTGGGAGCAAGGTGATCTTAAACTGGCCAAACTATTAATCTCAGTTAAGAGTATTTGCTTATGAAATATCTAGAATAGGCAAATTCATAGAGGCAGAAAAGGAGATTGGTGGTTATCTTTTAAAGTTGCTCTTAATAATATACTATTGTTGTTAAGAATCTTTTAATCTATATGTATATGTAATCATGTGCCATAAATACCATTTACACCTTTTAAAAAAGCAGTGTTATGCTGACCCCTGGAATAGTTGCAGAGTAGATCTCATTTTGTATAATCAAGAAGAGTTTATACAAAATATGGGTGATATCTTTTTTGAAAGTTTGGAAGCACCAGTCTTTGAAACACAGAGAATGGAGAAGAGTTTAGAAATTAATGTTAGAGAAATGCAAGCCTAAAATTAAAATTGGTTAAATTTAAATGATGTATACTCGATGGAGGATGAAATAAGATGTAAGAATAGCATACAAAATTAAGATAAAACCTCTGCTTCAGTGGTTTATTTCATTTAGTTGAACAAGTATACTTGTAGTAGTTTACTAGATAATTTTATATGGTACATTAATAAATATATTTTAATAATTTGTATTTGTATAATGAGTGACTGTCTTCTAATGTGTGTGTGTGTGTGTGTGTGTGTGTATTTAAAGGTACTTAGATTACATAAATGCCACACAAAAATATAGGGGATTCCCATATGACCTGTTTCATATCTCCCACATTTTCCCTCATTAACAACATCCTTCATTAGTGGAGTACATTCATTACAACTGATGAAAACATTTTGGAGCATTGCCACTAAGCATGGAGAAAAGTTTAAATTATAGTTTTCACTCTTTCCTGAACAATTTTGTAGGTTTTGGTGAGATATGTAATGTCCTGTATCTGCCATTGTAATGTCATTCAGGACAATTCCCAAGTCCCGAAAATGTCCCCATATTACACCTGTTTTCCTCTCTTCCTTCCCTCAGAACATCCAGTGGCCTTTGACTCCACATCAATGATATAATTTTCTCCATCCCTAGAATCACAGTAAGTCTATAGTAGAATACCAGTAAGTCTGCTTCAGTCCATAGGTCATCCCTGAATCCTGAGGATTCTGGGATGGTGATGCCCATTCCACCTCCAACTGAGGGGGAGCTTCAATCCCATGGGGCAGATAGTTGAGACTCTCTTGCTTGCAGTTGTAGACTCTCTCAGTTCATGGGATGATGTTTGTCCATCATCTTCCATTCCTCCCTAATAGGCACTGCCTATGCTCTCAGGAAACTCCTGCCTCTCTATGTAAGAACACAGCAGGACTCCCCAGATGGGAGTCCATTAACTTCCTGCTCTTTATGTGGGTCTCCACCCACTTATACAACCCATTATGAAGACTCACACATTCCCTAGAAGCCTGCCTCAGGTGTGCCCTGTCCTGAATGCCCCCCACATCCAAAACCCTAAACCAGTAACCTTCACCTGCCATAATGCAAAAAGAACATTTCCAATGCTGTAGTTCCCACCAGAGGCCCACCAATCCCCAGTGTTAAACTGTTCCCTCCTCCAACCCTCCCCCTAGTTCCATAGACAGTCCCAACCACCCTACCCACCCTAACCCCCTGACAAACCAGCACTGACAAACCCAAAATTATCACTGCACTAATGCCATTCGCCTCCACTGCACAACTACACATTTCCACCTTATCACAGATTTTACCCATGTGGTCGTTGGCTCACAACCTTCTTTTCCCTTTCTATCTACTGTAAATCTATCTTTCAGACTCTAGCTCTGTGAGTCTGCAAAATTTACTTAATTCATATCAGTGAGGTCATAAAATATTTGTCCCTCAGTGCTTGGCTTGCTTCACTCAACATAAGGTATTCAAGATTCATTCATGTTATTCCGTGGGTTAATACTGCATTCCTTCTTACAGCTGAGTAATATTCCATTGTATGTATATACCTCATACGTTGTATGTATATACATATAGATGCAAGACTTAATATTCAATACAGAAAAAATCTGGAAGGTAAATTCAGACAACTAACTTATGTCTCTTAAAACACACACACAAAACCAAATTTCATGATAATTTCAAATTTAGTGTAAATAGGTACGAAGTTGCCAATTCATAATATAATATGTATTAATAAATTTTATGATAAAATATGTATTACTGTTACAAAAAGTTTTCTCATTCTCTGTTTACCCCACATTTTCTCTCCTATTCTATTTCTCTCATGCTTTCAGTCCCTCACGATTGTCTCTTTTACAAAGAGTCCATAAAATACATTCATAAATATCTATTGGAAAGAGTCAGGGGCAAAACAAAATTCAGGAAGATAAAAGAAGCACAGTGATAGTAAATAAAATTAAGCAGAAAATATTGAAAATGCTTGTAATATGTTTGTGATTACACAATTGTATATGTTTATCATATTCATAAAACTAGCACAAAGAAACAATAAATGCTTATGTATTATTAAAATAATCCAAGTTTAAAATTACCTACTTCTTCACTGCAGAATTGATTTACTTATAGGGAAGACAGTGACTGGAAGATAGAGTAAGAGAGCCTCCTATAGTGCTTGCAATGTTTTGCTTCCTATTCTTAGTCTTGTTTACAGGGTTATTTTCAGGTCATGAAAATCATTACGCTTTACACTAATGATATCTGACCTTGTTTAATAGCATATGAACCACAATAAAAATTAAAAAGGAAACAAAATCTTGTTTTGAAATAAGAAATTCTTTAATTAGAAATTCTATAAATCCTTGTTACACAAATGAATTTTTTTTAAAGATTTACTTACTTTCTTTCTTTCTCCCTCCCCCTTGTTGTTTGCACTCGCTTGTCTGTTGGTCTTCCTTGTTTCTTTAGGAGGCCCCCAAACCGAAACCTTAGCTTCCTGATTAGTTGTGTCTCTCATTATGCTTTTCCTCTCCTGTTTCATCCGGCCAGCTCTCTGTCTTCTTTAGAAGGCACTGGGAATCAAACCAGAGACCTCCCATGCGATAGAAAAGAACACCCATCTTTGAGCCATATCCACTTCCCATGAAATGCTTTTTGAATCAGTCTTAATATTTTACTGATACTTCCCTTAATGAAACAGTGATTAAGTTTGACCATGTAATTCATTTTATATTTATACACATCAGGTTTTTCACATTTTGAAAAGTATAGATTAAACATTTAAAAGTGCCAGGGCTTTCTAAAATTGGTTACTGGAAGTCAGCGAATTTCAATGGTAATTATTTATAGGCTGTGACTATAAAGTAATGAAAGCAATTTTATTAAGCTTTTCCTGATGTATATATGTGCACTGACACAAAACCTCCACAATTCACCTGGACCTCACAGATTTGGGCATGGGCAAATCTTTGGCAGTATTGTATAAGAGGGTTGTTCTTGTCACCACTTCTATAAACCTCATCATTCCATATTGCTCCAAATCCAGCAGAATATCTCTCAATACAAAAGTGTTCTTAACAGCCGGTACTGTTGAAAGCAAGCAGGCCAAGGACATCAAGAAAATGAAAAAGAGTTTATGTTCTCACATCTTAAGATTTGTTTTACAGTGTTAAAACATATATGTATGTATTTTTAAGATACTATTTTAAATGAGTGGCCAAAGAATTCTATTCCTCAACAATTGTCAACATGAAGTATTATTTCTGAAACATTTGCATTTGATATTAAGTAAATCCTCATTTTGTATTTTTGAATCAGAGATAATTGGAATATATGCCCCTTGGGACATCTCCAACGGGTTATAATAGCTATATGGATAAAAACAATTTACATAAATTATATTAATAGTGTAAACTACATGTCCCTTTGCTGTCCCATAGGTAAGAGGAAATTTCAGATAATTTGCAGAATATTTTAGGAGGTAGAATGTAAAATATTAATTTCAAATATGCTATAAAAGCTCTGGTATTAAATACTTGAGTTTTTCCCTATTACATAGGCAACTAGAAATTATCCACGAATACCGATTTATGTACAGTTCTACATAAGAATTGAGACCCCATACTCATTGGAAAACAACAGAAAAAAGAAAATATTAAATTTATGCCTGTAGTGGTAAATAAGAGTGCTCCAAATTGTTGGCTGCTTACATTTTCCTAAGTAAGAAGACAATCAACTTTAATGTAATACCAAAGGAAGTGGGTTCCCAGCCTGTATGTTCATGAAAATTAATTAATAATGACCAGGAAACCTTCAGTTATCTGGTGTCTTACATTTTAATACAATGAGTAAAATAGTCCAAAATTCTTTTGTTTATTTTGCTAGTTTTCTAATCTAGAAGCATTTGTAGTTTAACCTGTGTTTCATAGTCTCTTAATGAGAATCTCTTTGTTTCACACTTACTTTCTCTTTTCTTAATAGCTTAAAAATATTCATATACAAAATGAATCATGTTTTGTATTATTTCATCTAGTATCTATGGGTATTTGTAGAATATATATTTCTTCTTTTGTTGGTCTAGGTAGTTTGTATGTTACTAGGAATTTGTCCATTTCTTCTAGGTTATCTAATTTGTAATACAGTTGTGTTCATATTACCCTTTTCTAATCCTTTTTTTTCTGTGGTATAGTAATTATTTTTCTTATTTCATTTCTGATTTTATTTACCCCAAATATATTAGTAGATTTTACATCAAAGAATAAAATCATAATATGATATTTTACCTAATATATTTCTTCTCCATCATTCTTCCTTTCTTTAGCTAGATCTGAGATTTTTTACCTATATCATTTCCCATCTCTTTGTAGCACTTCTTTAATGTTTCCTGCAAAGCCGTTTTGCTGGTGACTAAGTCCATCAGTTTTTATTTGAGAAAGTCTTTGTTTCTCCTT
The DNA here is from genome assembly GCA_029593785.1 of Cabassous unicinctus. Classification (NCBI taxonomy): domain Eukaryota; kingdom Metazoa; phylum Chordata; class Mammalia; order Cingulata; family Chlamyphoridae; genus Cabassous; species Cabassous unicinctus. Next base: position 14,213 of record JAQZBX010070416.1, read on the forward strand.
CACTTTTAGAACTAAACGATGCTGCTTACAAAATCCTTGGATGGTGTTTTAATTAATTTTTTTCTTTCAACAATTTAAATATTTCACTTCATTTTGTTCTTGAATGGTTTTAAAGGAGAAGCTTGATATAATGCTTAACCTTGTTTCTCTATAGTTAAGTAAATTTTTCTCTTGCTTTTTATAAGATTTTAGCTTTGTCTTTAATTTCTACAGTTTTAATACAAGCCTAGCATTTTTGTTTGTGTGTTTCTTTGTTTAATGTTATCATGTTTTGACTTCTCTGAACTTTCTTGGTCTTCAGTTCGGTGTCTGTCAATTTTGTGAAACTCTCATCCATTAATCCTTCAAATGTTTCTTCTTGTTTCTTCTGTTGTTTTCTCTCTTTGTCCTTTTGGACATCTTTTATCACACATATCGTATACTTTATCCACAGTTCCACAGTTCTTGGGTTCTTGGATATTCTCTTTTTTTTAAGGAAGTATGGTGATTGAACCCAGGACCTTGTACATGGGAAGCAGGGGCTCAACCACTTGAGCTACATCTGTTCCCCTCTCTTCCACTATTTTGATTCTTTTTTTTCTCTTTGTCCTTCAATTTGGAAAATTCCTGTTTCTGTATGTTCAATCTCACTGATACTATACTTGACTTTGTCCAGTTCTCTGATGATCCCATTAAAGCCATCTTTTAATTCTGTTAAACTGTTTGAGATCTCATTGTTCTTTCTTTGATTCTCCTTCTCTTAGCTTAAATACCCACCTGCATTTGCATGTTGTTGACTTTTTATATTAGACTTTTTAGCATATTAATAAATTAGTCAGGTTCTATAGGGAAACAGGACAGGAAATATCTGTATTATGAGATTTTATAAAATTGTCTCAGGTGACTGTGGGGATTCACAATTCCAAATACTGTAGGAAAGGCTGCAAGCTGGGAACTCTGATGAAGATTTTCAATGAATTCCCCAGAAGCTGACAGGCTGAAATAGAGATGGAAATTCTTTCTTCTAACTGCTGCAACAATCACTTCTCCTTTTAAAACTTTCAACTGATTGGATGAAATGTCTCTCATTGTTGAAGGCAATCTCCTCAGGTGATTGCAGTTGTAATCAGCCATAGGGGCAATTAACTTACTGATGATTTAAGTCTGCAAAAAGTCCTCACAGTAACAATCAGGTCAGTGCATGCTTAACCAAACAAATGGCACTAT
>JAQZBX010070417.1:0-15422 GCA_029593785.1 Cabassous unicinctus
ATTCTGATTTACAAGTTCCAAGTTTAGTAAAGTCTTCAAATGGGGCATTTTCATCTGGGGATTTGATTTCCAGAAACTTGGAAGTTCCGGAATCAGTTTCTGTTTTCTTTGTGCCCAAAAGTTCAGTCCTTAGTGTATTTCGCTCATCTAGTATTTTGCTATAAGCTGTAAGGAGAAGCCAAGCCACATTCTCCGAGTTTACCTTGGAAAGCTTTTCAGCTAAATGCACGGGTTCACCATTTTCAAATTCTGTCTTCCATATAACACCAGGAGTTAATCTTGCTAAGTTCTCTGCAACTTTAAAACATGGATCGCCTTTCCTCCAGTTTCCAATAATAGTTTCATCATTTACTTCTAAGGCATCATAGAAAGTCTCTTTAGCGTCCATATTATTATCAACAGTCTCTTCAAAGTGATCTAGGCCTTTTCCATCAAACATTTCACAATTCTTCCAAAAAATACCCGTTACCCATTTATAAAACCGTTACAACATTTTGGTATATGCAAAAGCACTTCCCCACTCCTCGGTACCATATTCTGTATTAGTCAGCCAAAGGGGTGCTAATGTGAAATACCAAAAATGGGTTGGTCTTTATAAAGGGTATTTATTTGGGGTAGAAGTCCACAGATACCAGGCCATAAAGCATTAAGTTTCTTCTCTCACCAAAGTCCATTGCCACGTGTTGGAGCAAGACAGCTGCTGACGTTTGCCAGGGATCAGGCTACTTGGGTTCCTCTCTTCCCTGGGCTGTGTTTCAGGGCTGTGACAGCTGTAAACTGCCAGCTGTAAACTGTCAGGCGAATGGCTCACTTCTCTTCTCCTGGGGCCTTCTTTCCAACATCAAAACTGCTTCTCAAAAACTGCTTCCTCTGTCCTTTGCCTTGCCTTTTATATTCGATTCCCCCACCCACCAAGGGGTGGGGCTCAATGCCCTACTGATGTGGCCCAGTCAACGCCCTAATCATAACTTAATCATGCCCAGATTAACAGATCAGTTTACAAGCATGATCCAATTATATTTTTGGAATTCATAATTACATTTAATTGGCCAACAGCTACATCAGTAATCATTGATTATACTAATCTGGCAAATGTAACAAAAGTTGTCTAATTTCTCTAAAATGGAATGATAATGGACAAATATAGGAAATGGCCAACACCTTTACTTCTACTTTGTAAGGAAATATGTTTTGACAGTTAGTATACTATTTCCCAATGATACAACCACAATATTTGGGGTTGATTTTTCAATTCTTCCCCATCCCCCCATATCATATATTTACATTTTTTGATGATTAAATTGAGTTTGGTTGAGATTTTATCTTGGAAAATGTCATGATACCTCTTTAGAGTCTTCCCTCTGGAGAACTATTTGGGTAATCCTGTTTGCTCCCTGCTGATACTTTTCTCATCTGCCTATGCCATAGCTAAATGTGAGCAGTTCAGGTTAGCCCTCTCCTTTGAATCCAGGCATTGGGTGAGATATGTTCATAATCTTTTGAATTCTTTTTTTCTTTGCCAATGTATTTTCTACGAGCTTGTCAGCTGCATCTGTTTTGGAGGAAATTTTCTAAAATGAATGTTTCTTCCTGAGATGAAAGTCTTTCTAGTGGCACTCTGCCTCAAACCCTGGGAATGATAAATCAGGCAATCCTATTGTACTAGGTTGTAGAGGTATTTGGGGAAAGGAAGGGAAACGGGATTGGGCCGTAGAATCAGGTGGGGATCGTGTTAAGCACTTTTTTTTTCTGGCCTCGTATGCCTTGTGGCTTGAAGCATATTAACAAATCTTTACTGAGGGAGCACTTGAATGCAAAACAATAACCAAAATGTGTACTAAATATATCTGCAAATGCATATATATATATATATATATATATACATACACACACTTAATTGCTCAGTTAATTTATATGTAGGTTAATTATACACTTTTGCTATATATTAGGACATGGATTTCTTCTCCACCCCTACTCCCCATTATTTGGTAAGATGGAATAATTATTAGCAAGATATGATAGCAATTCTAAGTTATTCTAAAAGGCAGTAATATAAACAAAGGAAAGTCTGTTTCTTATACATGTTTCACCTGGAAGATTATGGGGTGTGCAGGACCTGCAGAATGTAACTCTACACCTCCAGGATTCAACCAGGACCCTAGGAGGAGAGCAGAGGGGAGAAATTCAGGGGTTGGTGCTACTCACAAGATGATGATTACACATTTATTGTTCATGTCTTCATTTGCGTGAACATTAAGTTAAAAATGCCTTTCCTTTTAATCTGTCTTACTGAAGGCCAGGAGTGTGAGTGGGTTTGGGGGGATGGAGGAGAAAGTCAAGTCCTGCCACATAATTAATGTATATAAAATACCTTTATCTAAAATGGCAAGGAAATGTATTAGTTAATGACACCATTTTAACTCTGCAATTTATTTAATTATTTGTGAATAGATTTTATGTAACATGATACATGGGTTCAATAATTATGCTCTCTGAGTTGGAGTATATTGGATGCATCCCATTCTTTCGTGACCAACCCTTTTGGGTGTGTTTTGTTTGTTGATTTAAAATTCAAGAAGAAAAAAGGACTTGCTTTTATAATATGAGACATTGGAATTGTTTGCTTTGAACAGAAACGCAAACACTTATTTCAAATGGACAGATCGTACATTTACAAACACTTTAAAAGAAGGATTTAATGTTTACCAAGCCTTCAGCACATGAAAGAAAAGCCATCTCTTTATTGTAAATATTGACAATGATTAAGTTGTTTGGCATACAGTAGGTAGTCCCTAAATTTGCTGACTGAATGGGTGGATGACCAAGATAGTAGAAGAACTAAAGAGCAGACGTTAAAACAAGGATCTTTTTTCGGAGTAGCTTGCTTCCAAGAGACTTTACCTTTGCTGCTGGCACAAATCTTCTGAAAAGGTTTCTCGGATCAAGTTGCTATAGAAATATTTTGCTTTTCTCCACCTATCTCACCCCACTTTTTAATTAAAATTAACTGAATGTCAATTGAGAATGTTTTTAACCAAAAATGAGTGAAATAATGAGCTACGACAATTACCCTCTCCCAAGTGATTCTTGCTTAATTTTTCTTGAGGTGTGCCCTTCCTGATCCCATGGGAACTCTGTCTTCATAAGTAATCATCTCTTTCTTTTGTACTTACAGACTTTGCCCCACCACCTTCTCTCCAATCTGGCTTAATGGATATGGAGAATATATAAGCCAGTGTCCCACCATTCCAAGTTGGCAGGTTCACTTTCCTGTTCATATCTTTAACCCCTCTTTTCATTCCTTTACCATCATGCAATGCTTATGTCCTGCTACGTCCCAGTAGAGTGGTCACTTCCGCTGATTGAGCCTTTACCTCATGAACTACCTGTCTCAGAGATGACATTTGCAGTTGCTTATCATAAAAGGTGAGTCCTTGAGATGTATGCTATTTTGAGAAGGGCTCTGGATTGGAAATCAGGTTTGTGACCTCACAAGCCATGAACAGTGGGGTGTGTTATTCAGCTTCTGTGGCTTCCGTATCTTCATTTGTAAAATGAAAGTTAATGCTAGAAAAGTCCCAACTCTCTTCTGGATCTAATATTCTCTGTTACATAAAATAATCATTTTAAGGAAGAGAAATATAATTGGAAATTTTTGTTGCAGAACATTTACTCATGTTAATTTCGTATAAATATTATGAAAACTGTTCTGTGAAAAATAGACCAGTCTTAAACTGCACTGCAGCCTTGCCTTTAAAAATCTTTTAGAATGAAAACCTTTTTAAAGGGCAAATTTGTACCTTTAAACATTCCCTAGTATATTCTATTGCTTTTAATAAGGGGGTTAAGGATTGTGTGTAATTAACAAATCATTCTAAACTAATGGAAATCCACCACAATATAAATTAGAAGAAATGAATGTCCCAGTTAATTCTGTTACAGACTAGAGACTGAAGTCTGAAGAATACATAAATAATCAAGCAAAATAGAACCCACTAGAAAATCACATCTGTCCACCATCATTACACAAAAAGGCACATTGTGTGGTCCTGAGAAAGATTAAACATCCAGAGGAAGAAGCTCTTTATTTAGGAGAGAGAGATGAATAACGAAGGAAACAAAGCATTCTGTGAGAAAAATCAAAGAATGGGTGGGTAAAGCCGGAATTAGAGGAAGAATTTAGGCAAGAGGAAAAACCAAGAACAAAAAGAGTTTTTAACTGGACAACAAGGCTTGCAGGCACCATATGAAATTGCAGAAGGGAAAAAATTGAGCCTAGAATGTAATTGGAATAGACATGTTGTGTATTTTGAACAAAATATAATGAAATAATGACCATGGTAGTTTAAGAGAGAATATATTATTTTTTCATTCATTTTCCTTTCCACCATTTAACATTCAAATTCTGAACACATGTATATAACCTCTATAATAGCTGGAGGATAGCTATTATTATCAGTCAGGTAGCTGAGCCATCTAAAAATAAAACTGCAGTCTCCTAAAAAACACAACATGCTCAAATTCTATGAAACAAGAGAAGAGCTCCCTAAGTTGTAAGTGGACAGTAACATTAGAATTTAGAAGGCTAATCAAATATATGTTACCCAACAGGTGTGGCACCCTTCTAGGAAAAAGGTAAAGAAATGGTTACATTTGAGCTTGGAATCCCTTTTGTGGCTGCCACTGTCAGCTGGATTGCCCAGCACTCATTCTCAACCCATTCTTTCTTTACCACCCCAACTATAGAAGCTAAAAATGTGAGATACTTGCTGTGATGGTTAGGCTAATGTGTCAACTTGGCCAGGTAATTGTGTCCAGGTGTTTGTTCCAGCAAGCACTAGGCTAAGCACCCCTTTTGCTGACTAATATACCTGCTTTCCCAGCCTCCCTTAGAACATGGCTAATAAAAGGTAAGCAGGCTTCTTCTGGGGTCTCCTCTTTTCCCCCTGTTCTTTCTGTTGTAATTCAGAACATGTTTTCTATAGCTGTGGCAGCTGTCTGTGACCATGAAGGAAAGGTCGAATCAGACAGCAACCATCACATCACTGAGCCACTGAACCAATGTTGCTAGCCACTTGCCTCTAGAATCTTTATTCTATGATAAAAATAATTTCTCACTGGTTTGAACCTCTGTTAATCAGTTTTACTCTTTCTGGTTGGTGAATACACCCTGATATACAAAAAGCACAGTCTATTATATTCTTCTACATCAAGCACAGTGACACTCTGCTTCCTCGGTGAGGTGAGACTAGTTTTGCTTAGGGCTCCGATCCTGCTTTCCATGAACAAATGAAGTATCTTCCCAGGGCATACTGGCAGACACGGGGACTTGCCAAGGTCACTCTGCCATCCTGTGTGGTGGGAAGGAGTAAGGCTTAAGGCTGGTCTTAAAAACATTAACTGTCTCCCCTGAGAATAAGCAGACCAGGGTCCAAGAGCTTGGCTTTGTCCTTCTCTAACACCTGCCTTCCCCCTCCCTCCTCCATAGACCAATCAAAAAGACAAATAGCTTAAGTCTCTTTCTGCCTAAAGAACCATGCGTGTGTGTGTGTGGTCTGCGTGTGTGTATGCATGTATGTGTACGTGCTCACGTGTCTCGTCTCCATGTTTCTTCCATTCCCAGTAGGGAAGGTAAGTAAGGGAAAGTGGGAAGGGAGTTCAGCACCACAACCAGAAGGCAGATAAACTCATCTTGAGACCAGCAGTGAAAGGGGACTCTTGGTAGTTTGAGGCTTTTATGGACCCCAGAAAATTATGTTCTTAAATCAATCCATTCTTGTGGGTATGAACCTATTGTAGGTGGACCATTTTGATTACATTCAGTCAAGGGTTATTTGATTAGATTACTGCAGTGAGGCATGGTCAAGGTGGATCTTAATCCTCTTACTGGAGTCCTTTATAAATGAGATGAGTACTGAGAGAGAGACAGTGAGAAACTTCCAGAAGCTGAGAGAGAAAGTCCTGGAAGCCAGAAGTTGAAATCAATGGAACCTGGTTGAGAGAAAGCCACAGGAGCAGAGAGAAAGCTGGAGGAAGCCAGAAGCTGAAAGCAAGGAGAACTGGAGAAGAAGGGAGAGACAGCAGATGCCACCACTGTGTCCTGCCATGTGACAGGTGTCCAGGATCACCGGCAGCTGTGTCTTTGTGGAGAGAGTTTAGCCTGATGCCTTGATTTGGACATTTTTCTCAGCCTCATAACTATAAGCTTATAAGTTAATAAATCCCCGTTGTAGAAGCCAACCCATTTCTGGTATATTGCCTTGGCAGCCTTTAGCTAACTAAAACAGACTCCAAGCTTGCTGCAAATAGCAGTAGTACAGGAAAGATAAATAGAGAGTAGTGGGTGATTAATAAAAAAATGTTGAGAAAATTTCTATGAAAAATCATTTAGGGTGATAAAATAGGGGATATTCACATAGAAGGAAGAAGAAAATGTGGAAAGATTACTCTAATGGGCTCATTTTCTCTTCTAGTCACTTAGATTCTATTAGCCATTAATGTACCTGGACATGGAAAAGAAATGTGTACAAATAGGTCCTGAACCTTATTGGATATGTAACTACACATTGAGACATGGAAGGCCTAACTGATAGACTCTCCAAGTCTACAGGAGGCCTTGAAAATATTAATGGAAAACGTCTGGACCACCTGTTTACCCTTCAAAAGGGAGAATACATTTGAATGTAAAACAACACTCACTGAGGATGCTGTTTTCTACAGTGCCCTTACTTAGTTCTTAGCAGGGGTAAGAAAACCCTTGCCACAGCCTTCTGAGGTGTTGCTAAATAAAAATGATGAAATCAGTGACAGAGGCCACTGTCACCATAGAATAAGCTGAGAGATTTAGGTATCAAGCCATAAATGACTAGTAATATTATTAATATTATGAATTATATTGCAGCTGGAATCTTATGCTGAAACCAAGACGTTATCTAATGATATTAGGACAGAACAGTTGTTTTACTTTATTTAACTTTCAAACACATTTAAAGTGAGCCATCTTAATCATAAAGGACATGTCACTTTGTAATGAAATAAGAGTCCCTATGATCTGGGTCAAAGGTCAGATTTCCTCTGTTAATTATGAAAATTTGAAATGATCTAACCCATTCATTTCAGAGAATTGAGACAATTATCTATATGAGTTTTGGCTTTCTGCCACAGAAATTGCAGCCTTAAAGGTATTTTGAGAATTATTTACAAATAATTTATTAACCATCAATTACTTTTACTGAGAAAATTATGTAGATTAATTTATCTGGGAGTCAGAGTTCAGTGCTTCTCAATTGTACTTTGGTCACCTGTCCTCTTTACTAACTCTTCCAGCTATGGTTGATGAAGAAAGGGTTTTTATAAAGAAATCAAACCAAAACCTGAAGAGCTCTGCTGTAGGGGGGCAATACACATGTTTTTCCAGGGTACAAAGTTGAGAAGAAGGAATACAAAGCTTGGTTAGTATTTTGAACAGTACAGTTTACTATGATCTAATTGATGGATTTTCCATTGACTCCCTGGAGACTTAAAAGATTTGACTGTCAGGAAATTTTTCTTGTGTTTATTCTTCAATTTTTCTTTTCATACTTTCCAATCATTATTCTTAACTAATATCCCTCTATGGGCCACCTTAAGTGATTCCTCATTTTTTCTGGCATTTGTGCTCTTTTCATATTTCCTCATTAGTTGCTCTCCTGCCAAATTATACATATCCCACTTTCTTAATTTTTGCTCAGAAATTAATTCCTCCAACAACATTTTAATGCATCAAATATTTTTTCAGATGTTTTAAGCACTCGATCTGAACGTAGCTGTTTCACAAACATTATCTAGACAGTTCCAATTTTACTGAAGTTGTGCTTAGAATTCCATGAGGTTTTTCATTATTGTTTTTTCCCTGGGTTTGTATTAAAGCTCGACACCATTTATTCTTACATAATTCTCATCAAAGGAATTCACCCTGAGCCATGTCCTTTATCCTTATGTTCTTTAAAATAACTCATTTTCCCTCATGAAAGTCTGAATTACTCTTTTAACGTTGCTTGGGTATGTGTGTGTGTTTTCTGTATCCAAAACAGCAAATCGAACACACCCTGTACTCTTGACATTTTTGACATATTTCATGCTGTTGCAGGCACATTGTTTCTGGGGTTTCCTTCTGACGTGTGCAGGAATAATCATGGGGCAGTTCTTTGGGGGGTGCTTGTTATTTTTCTTTACAGATGACTGCAAGTCTCATTTATGAGAATAATTCTGTTGGAGAAAAATTTGAACTGTTTACCCTATTGGCTAGTCTCTGATACAAGAACCCAGTGTTTGATACATAAGATAACACAACAGAGACAATATGTGCCTCCTAAAGTAGCTGGAGGGGAATCCCTTCTGTCATCAGTTGTGCTGAGCTGAGTTGTGATTCATTTTATAAAGAGTTTGGCAATAATAGTATCATGTGCAAGGGAATTGAATAAAATTTACAGTTACACACAATCTTCTTATTCTAGTTAGAACAACCTTAGCCTTGTACTTCAGTTTTTAGGTTGACAGCCATGAGACTTGGGGACAAAAAAAGATGAGGATGAAACAGGACTCATTCACGCCACAAGCATGGAGTCGATTTTCTTTGCAAGTAGTTGCTGCCCCTCTTCTCCTTAGTGCTCCAATGTGGCGAATGACCCTTCTGGCCCTCGTCAGTGAGGGGTGATTGTGCCCCTGCCACACCGAGGTGCACCCTGGGCCTTTGCTGGCTACCACTGACCATGGGGGGCTTCGGAGGCCCCCTTAAAGATCTCACCTACTGCCCCTTGACCTCAGGCACCTTTCACAATCCCTTGAGAGATACTAATTCTTTTGGTTTTAATTGGAGGAAATGGGTATATGTTTCTAAACCGGATAACATCTAAGTTATAAAACTCCAGAATTAATGAAAATAAAGTAGCAGATACCTTTGAAATGACTGTAAGGGAGTGGTGTAGCTCAGTGGTTGAGGGCCTGCTTCCAAAAACGAGGTCCCGTGTCTCCTAAAAAAAAAAAAGCCTGTAGGTGGTAGTACTGGACATTTTACTTTGTCTGGAACTTCTACAAAATTAAGGTTTATTGTCCTGAAAAAATGATCAACATCCCAAGAAAAGCTTCCTTTGGCCTCTAAGCATATTCCAAATCCAGGCTGTCTCTATATAAGGTATTATTTGCTTATATATTTTCCTAAATGACTAGAGCCATCTCCCAGTGGTCATTAATCTTCTTCTCCAAAGGCCTCATCTGTCATAAAGGGTGAGATGTGAGCCAGTGTTAATAGGAGGAGGTAATTCCATTGGTTCCTGTGGTCTACCATGGCTTGCTGCTGCTCCCAAGGGGAGATGGAAGTTCTGTTCAACACACTTGGAAAGTTTTAAGGATCCAAATGTCAATCCGGGAGCAGAGATGCAGCAGTTTTCAAAGGAAAACAAAACATACGGCCAATATATCTATCTCTTTTTCTCTTCTAGAGTATAGTCTACCATTTCCTCATTTAAATTTCACTCTCTCAACTTTGTTTGAACTAAAGCCTGTGTTTTTTGAGCCAATAAAAACTAGAAGAAGGAAACATCTGTATTGTTAAATAATTAATGTTACTACGGTAGTCCAACAAAGTGATGACCTAACTAAAAATCATATGGGCAAGGTTTCAGTGGATGATTTTTTTAAGGAAGGATAAAATTTGGTACTACATTATGCAGTGGAGGGACATGACAGTGGTGCAGTGATACTATTGGGTTAGGCAGTGCAGGTATGTCAGGTGGGTAGGGTGTGGAGGGGGGTTAGACTGTTCATGGAATTCCGGGGAGGGTTGGGGGAGGGAGCAGGTGAACACTGGGGATTGGTGGGTACGTGGTTGAAATTACAATATTGGGAATGCTCTTTTGGGAATAGGGCAAGGTAGGGTTACTAGTTTAGGGCATTGGATGTGGGGGGCGTTCGGGACAGGGCACACCTGGGGCAGGCTTCTAGGGAGTGTGTGAGTGTTCATCTTGACTTGGTGTGTTATATCAGTAGGTGGAGACCCACATAATGAGCAGGAAGGTGTTGGACTCCCATCCTGGGAAGGCCTGCTATGTTCTCAAATGGGGGGTGGTGGTGGGAGGCTTTCGAGAACATGGGTGGTGTCCAATAGGGGAGGACAGACCAGTGTGTCAAGCCCTCAGTGTTGTTGCAAGTAACTATGAATCTGGTCCTGCAAAGAGTGAAGCCTGGTGGTTGCCTGGGTCCCGAGGGGAGGGGGAGGGGAGGGAGGAATAGAATAGATGGAACAGGAGGCATTTTTGAGGGTACTGGAAGTGTTCTACATGATCTTACAATGATGGATGCAGGCCATGTTAAGTTTCATCAAAATTTATAAAAATGTATGGTCTAAAATGTAAACCATAATGTAAACCATTGACCATGGTTGGTAGATATGTTTCAATATTTGTATATCAGTTGTAATAAATGTACCATCCACATATAAAATGTTATTAATAGGAAAGGGGGAAAAGGGGAAGGATGTTGGATATATGTACCTGACTTTGCTGTGATCTAAAACTTCTTTGAAGACAAAATGAAAAAATTAAGACATTGGGGGGATAAATGGAAGAAAATGTCACTGTACATACAGCACAACAGATCTTACAGTGATGAAAGACAAAATGTCAAAAAATTTTAAAAAAATATTTTTTCATTATTCTTTACTATTCTAAAATTTTTTTAAAAATTTTAATTTTTTTGTATTTTATTTCCTGTTTTTAAAATTATCATTATTTCATTTTCTTATTAATTATATTTGGCTATTTTATTGGCTTCATTTTTTAAGAAGTTTTGTATCACTAAAGGGTTACAACAGTGACAGAGGAGAACCATTTGTGTGGAGTGTCAGTGATGGGGAATATATGGGAAGAGGTTCACCCAGGAATACATATAAGGCATATAAATGTGCTCAAATGTTCATGGGGCATTGTCACAGTGGGTGGAGATCCATACAATAACCAGAAGAATATTGAATTCCCATTCTGGGGAGCTCTGTCATATTCTCTGATGGAACAGCAAGAATCCCCTAAGTACAGAGGCAATGGCTAGTGAAGGAAGATGGTCCATTGATGGACCCTTGATATTAATGACTGTGCTTATGAACCTTTACTTTTGAAATTGAAACTTAGCATAGTATTACAGGTGCCTAAGCCTTACCTCCTGAGAGTCTCCTTTTTGCTCAAATGTGGCCTCTCTCTAAGCTGAACTCAGCATATAAATGCAATAAGTTCCCCCCAGCATGGGATTATGACTCCCAGGGATGAGCCTCCCTGGCACTAAGGGATTACTACCAAGCACCAACTAGCAATGCAACTGGAAAAAGACCTTGGCCAAAAGGGAAAAGGTAAAGACAAATGAGTTTACATGGCTAAGAGACTTCAAAGTGAGTCAGAAAGTCATTCCAGAGGTTATGCTTATGTACGTCTCAGCAAGATCTCATTGATTGCCAAATTAGACACTACCCCAAATAGCAGGGCTTCTCAGGGCTCTGGAGACACCCAGGCACTATGGTCAGAGCAGATAGCATATGAGTTTGGTGCTTTGCCTGTGGGCCCTACTTTGGGGTTTGGGCTCCCCAGTGTGACAGAATAAGACTCAGTTGTAGTTTCTCTACCTATGGCTTTCTGGTCCCTTCTGTTTGAACCTATAGTTGGTGCTGGAGTTGGTAGGTGTACGTCCAAGAGACTTTAATCTTTGGGCTGTCCATGTGCCAGCTGGGCCCAGAGCCTCAGAAGAGTTGCAACACCTACTCTCCAGTTCATTGGACTCACCCAGGACAACTAACAAGAAGGTGGGGATGGACAACCACCATACCAAGGAAACCAGAGAGCCGACAACTGCAAGCAAGAGAGTCCCATCCATCAGTCATATGGTATGAAGCCCCCTCTCAATTAGAGGTGGAGTGGGCATCACCATCCCAGAATCCTCAGGATTAGGGAATGAACTATGGACTAGAGTGGACTTACTGGCATTCTACTATAGACTTATTGTGTTTCTAGCAATGGAAGAACTTATATCATTGATGTGGAGGCAGTGGCCACTGGAGGTTCTGAGGTCAGGGAGAGGGAAAACAGGTGTAATATGGGGGCATTTTTGAGACTTGGGAATTGTCCTGAATGACATTGCAACAACAGATACAGGCCATTATATATCTTGTCAGAACCTGCAGAATTGTGTGGGAGAGATTGTAAACTGCAATGTATACTATAATCCATGCTTAGTGGCAATGCTCCAAAATGTGTTCATCAATTGAAGTGAATATACCACACTAATGAAGGATGTTGTTAATGTGGGAAAGTGTGGGTGGTGTAGGGAGCAGGGCATATGGGATTTCCCTATATTTTTTATGTAACGTTTATGTAATCTAATTTTTTTTAAAATTAAAAATTAAAAAAATTGGTACTACAGCTATTATGTATATGTTTATGAAATTAGATCCTCAAGCTATTTGTATTGCCTTATATTTTATAACATTTTAATATATAATATTTCATTATATTTGATCCTTGAAACAAATTGAAGGATAGTTATATCACATAGATTTAGTTTAAGACAAAGTTAGCAGAAGTACTAATAGAAGATCCTAGCAAATTCCTTATGAAAGTCATCTCTGTTAGAAAATATTGCTTTGATTAAATAAAGTTTGGATTAATGAGTATTTTAAGGTCTTCTTATTGACTTGCTGGTAGAGTTTTTAAATGATATACAAGCTTTCTGGAAAACAACTTTAAAAACTTAAAGTTTTCATTTTCATTTACCCAGCAATTTCACTTCTGAGAAAATCCTAAGTAAATAATTAGGGATTTGCACAGACTTAGCTATAATGTAGTTACAAAGAGGTCCTCCAAAGTATTGCTCATGTGTTATTTAGAGTAAGTAACTGTCTTAGTTTGCCAGGGCTGCGATAACAAATGCCACAGACTAGTTTGCTTAAACAACAGGAAATTATTTTCTCACAATTTTGGAGGCTAGGAGTCCAAAATCAAGTTATTGGTAATTATTCTCTGAAGTCTGTAGTGCCCTGGTAGTGGCTCTTCTTCTGGCTTCTAATTACATGCCTAATTTTTCTTTGCAAATAAGAACTCCCATCATATTAGATTAAGGCCCACCCTGATTCAGTTTGGCTTCATCTTAATAGAATCTTTGAAGATCCCATTTACAAATAAGATCATACTCACCAGCCTAGGGTAAAGACTTGAACATGTCTTTGTGTGGATATATTAGTTTCCTACGCTGCTTAAAGCAGATACCATGAAATGAGTTAGCTTAAACAATGGGAATTTATTAGCTTACAGTCTGAGATCAAGAAAAAGTCCAAATCAAGGCATCATTAAGGTGATGCTTTCTTCCTGAAGACCATTGCTAGTGATCCTTGTTTCCTCTGTCACGTGGCAAGGTACATGGTGACATCTGCTTATCTCTCCCTTTTCTTCTGGGTTTCATTGCCTTCAGTCTCTTGCTTCTGTGGCTTTCTCTCTCTCTCTCTCTCTCTCTCTCTCTCTCTCCCCCCCCTCCCCCTCCCTCTCTTCATTCTATTTATAAAGGACTCCAGTAAGAGGATTAAGATCTGTTCTGAATGAGGTAGGTCATACCTTAACTGAAGTAGCCTCATCTAAAGGCCTATGTCCAAGGGGTTCACACACACAGGAATGGATTAAATTTAAAAACATATTTTTGTGGGCTACTTATAGCTTCAAACCACCACACTCCACCCTCTGAACCCCAAAAAGACATGTTTCTTTCATATGCAAATGCATTCACTCCATCACTATATTCTAAAAGCCTTAAGTGTTTTCAGAAACAATGCTAAATTAAAAAGTCTCACTAAAATTGGTTATAGATGTGGTCTGTCCTGGGGCACAATTCCCCTAAAGAGAACAAGTAAAACCTAGAGAACAAGTTATCAGCTTCCAATATACGAAGGAGGGACAGGCATAGGATAAACATTTCCATTCCAAAAGGGAGAAATTGGATGGAAAGCAGGGGTCATGGGTCCCCAACAATTCCAAAATCCTGAAGGGCATATTCGATTAGATTTAAAGGTCTGAGAGTCATCTATGGAATGATGTTTCATCAGGCCTGAAGGCCTCATGGAGTGGCAGCCCCACCCTTTTCAAATGCTTCCACAGTAGCTATGCTTTCTCTGTACACTGGGTTGAAGACTCCACCATCTTCAAGCATGGGGTGGTGGCCAGATGCTCCCCAGTCCCTGGACAATATACTCAGCCCTCTCTGAAGACAGGGGCAGCAGCACTCTTCCTGAACAATGGGGTGGAAGGCCCACCTTCTCTGAGTACCAGGGCACACTCACCCTTTCCACACACATGGGTGGGTCCACACTGTTAGCCCAAAAAGATGTCTTTAGTACAGATCAAATCTTCCATGTCCCTGCCCTCAAGGTGACTTTTCCTTCAATCTGTCCCTTTTCTGTCCATTTTAGTCCAAGTTGGCAGTGGTTCTGTTTACACAGATCTCACAAAAAGCTTGTCAGTTTTGCATGTAGTACACAGGGGTCCAATCTTGACTTGTACTGAAATGGCTAACTGGATCTATATTCAGTTAAACCCTCACACAGAGCACTGTTCTCTGGGGACTTGCTTTCTGGAAGCTCAGATTTTCCCTCTAAACCATCAATTTCTGATATCTTTGTGCCCAAGAGTTCAGTTTTCAGTGTATCCTTTTCCTCTTGCATTTTACTATAAGTTGCAAGGAGAAACCAGGCTGCACTACCAACATTAGTTTGGAAATCTCCTCAGCTAAGTATCCAAGCTCATCACTTTCAAATTCTGCCTTCCATCCAATAACAGGACACAATTTTGCCAAATTCTCTGCCACTTGAAAACAAGGGTCACCTTTCTTCCGGTTTGCAATGACACATTCCAGTTACTCATTGGAAATAACTTTAGTATCATATTTCTATCAACAATCCCTTCAAAGCAGTCTAGGCCTTTTCTATGAAGCACCAACAATTCTTCTAGCCTTTACCCATTACCCAATTCCAAAGCCATTTTTGGTAATCACAATAGCAGCACCCCACTCCTGGTACCAAAATCTGTTTTAGTTTCCTAGCTGCTTAAAGCAGATACCATGAAATTGGTTGGCTTTTAACAATGGGAACTTATTAGCTTACAGTTTGAGGCCAATAAAATGTCCAAATCAAGGCATCATTGTATTACTCAGGGTTCTCTCGGGAAACAGAATCAACAGGAGATATCTGTCAATAATATGAAATTTTAAAAGAGTCTCTCACACAACCGTGGGGATGCGCAAGTCAAAGTTCCACAGGTAGGCTGCAAACCAGGGGCTCTGATGAAAGTCCGATGAAAGGTCCTTGATGAGTTTCTGGGAGAAGTTGGCTGTCCAACGACGAGCTGGGAAATTCTCTCTGA
>JAQZBX010070418.1:0-15410 GCA_029593785.1 Cabassous unicinctus
ATAACATAATTTCTTCCATTACTAGAATCACAATAAGTCTATAGTAGAATACCAGTAAGTCTACTCTAGTCCATATTTTATTTCCCAATCCTGAGGATTCTGGGATGGTGATGCCCACTCCACCTCTAATTGGGAGGAGACTTTGAACCCATATGGCTGATGAATGGGACTCTCTTGCTTGCAGTTGTAGACTCTCTCAGTTCCTTGGTGTGGTGGTTGTCCATCCTCACCTCCCCATCAGCTGTCCTGAGTGAGTCCAATGAACTGGAGAGTAGGTGCTGCAACTCCGCTGAGGCTCAGGGCCCAGCCAGCACATGGACAGCTCAGAGATTCAAGTCTCTTGGACTTTCACCTACCAATTCCTGCACCAACTATAGGTTCAAACAAAAGGGACAGAAGAGGCATATGTAGAGAAGTCACATCTGAATCCAACTCTGTCACACTCAGGAGCACAATCTCCAAGTAGGGCCCAATGGCAAGGCACCAAACTCTGGAGCTATCCGCCATGTCTCTGTAGCCCTCAGGAGCCCCACTGTTTGGGGTAGTGTCCATTTTGGCCATCTATAAGATCCTGCTGAAACATGCACAAGCATTACCTCTGTGATGAACTCCCAACTCACCTTGAAGTCTCTTAGACATATAAACTCATTTGTCTTTAATTTTCCCCCTTTTATTCAAGGTCTCTTTCCAGTTGTATCATGAGCCAGTGCTTGGTAGTAATCTCTCGGTGCCAGGGAGGCTCATCCCTGGGAGTCATGTCTCTCGCTGGGGGGAAAGGAATGCATCCACATGCTAAGTTTGGCTTAGAGAGAGGCCACATTTGAGCAACAAAGAGGCTCTCAGGAGGTAACTCTTAGGCACCCTACAACACTAGGCTATGTTGCAAATTTAAAAGCAAAAGGCTCATAAGCATAGTAATCAATATCAAGGGCACATCAATGGACCATTCTTCTTCACTAGTCATTGCCCCTGTACTTGGGGGATTGTTGCTGTTCCATTAGTGATTGTGGCAGAGCTCCCCAGGATGGGGATTCAACAATCCTTCGGCTGTTGTGTGAATTTCTAACCACTTTGGCAATGTCCTCTGAATATTTGAACATATTTATATACCTTATATGTATGCGCAGGTGAACTTCCCCAGTTTTTCTCTTTCAGTACCTTAAATACATCATACTGCTGCCTTCTTACCTCCATGGTTTGTGATAAAAGATCAGCACTTAATCTTATTGAGGTTTCCATATATGTGTTGCTTTGCTTTTCTCTTGCTGCTTTTAGAATACTCTCTTTCTCTCTGATACTTGTCATTCTGAAGAGTAGGTGTCTTGAAGTAGGTCTATTAGGATTTATTCTGAGGTGTGTTGTCCTTGAATATTGATATTTATGTCTTTCATAAGGGTTGGGAAGTTTTCAGTCATTATATCCTAAAATATTATTTCTGCCCCTTTACCAATGTTATCCCCTTCTAGGACACCAATAATGCATGTGTTTGTGTGTTTTCCATTGTCATTCAGTTCCCTTAGACCATGTTCAATTTTTTTCCCCATTCTTTTCTCTTTCTGTTCTCTTGCCTTTTCAAGTTCAGATATTCTGTACTCAATATCACTAATTCTGTCCTCCATCAATTCAAATCTGCTCCTATGTGCCTTTAATGTATTTTTAATATCATCTATTGTGTCTTTCATTTCCATAAGCTCTTTTTCTTAGAAGACTTTCAGATTGCTCTTTATACTCATCCAGTGTCTTCTTAATATCCTTTATCTTTTTAGTCATATTGACCTTCAAATCTTTGATTTAGGACATTTCTGTTAGTATCTTTGATTAGTTGTCTTTAATCCTGTATCTCATCAGGATATTTGGTTTGTTCCTTTGGCTGAGCCATCTCTTCCTATTTCCTAGTATGGCTTGTAATTTTTTGCTGATGTTAATATGTTAATATGTTGGTGAATTTACTCTCATAGTCAATCTCTCTCTCTTGCCTAGTTTTTTTTTTTTTTATCCCCCCATGGTGCTTCTATATTTTTTTATTCAAAATTTCTGAGTCTTTGTAATTGCCCAACTTAAATTATCAAAATTGGGCCAGAGACTTATTAATGAGGCATAGATTTTCTCCCAGGATTTCAGGTTAAGAGAGACCTAAAAGTAGTTTTTCATTTGTAGTTTCCTAGCCAGCTATCAGGTGGTGCTCATTAGCAAACCTTTCCATGGAGTCATTTCTTTCAACCTCCATTTTCCAATATTTCAGGTCTAGGCAGAGCCGAGAGTCAATATGGGCTCTGTTAGCCAAATTCACTGAACAGAGACCACCCTCCACCCTACCTTTCCTTTTCCCAGAGAGGAAGATGTCTGTTTCCTTCTCAGTCAGCTACAGTGGGCCATGAGTTTTATTCAGGCTGCACACCTTGAAGGTGAGGGATGGGTGCCCTTCCCAGCCACCACAGGGTTTTAGTAACTCATGGTTGAAGTTTCAGTTGTCTCTCTGTCCTTCATCCTCCTGGGGGTTGTGCAACATTGTTCTGCTCTGCTGTCCCCCAAAGCAGTTCCCTCAGACAGCTTTTGGCCTGTCCTTTGTTGTTTTTCTGAGAGTGTTGAGCCCTGCCTGCCCACTCTGACACCATCTCCCCAGAACTCCCCAAAACATGCACTTTTTGATCTTTTTTCTTCTTAAAGAGATTCTTCAAAACCAACTCCTGTCTTCCCTGTTCTTATTTAGGCAAATTGCTTTTTTCACGTGTTGTACAGCTGGGAACTTGACATTTCTTTTCATTTCATTCTTCAGAATGTTTGATCGATTGTTCCTTTCCCAGCTCTATAGCCCCTGTGACAGTCTGAAGTTCTTTTATGAATCTCAGAAAGAAACTAATCCATTTGGGGGGTGTGGGGAGGGGCACTTTTCTCTGGACTACGTCAGTGATGCATGACTCAGGTTGAGTCTCTGCCCTATGGCTGAGTCTGATAAAAAATGAGGACACAGAGGGACACAAAGGAAAAGGACTGCAGTTTCACCCACACATGAGCTGAAAGGAGAAACTTCCCCAAGAAGTTCAAAGAGCTGAGGCCCAGTGACAGATGAGCCATATGCCTAATAGCTTGCAGCTAAATTTGGGAAGACACCAGAGCAGCCAGACTAATAGAGAAGGCCTGGAAAGAAACAAGCCCAATGCCTGGTTGCCACAGCTGAGCTCCGGGAGATAGTCAATTCTGGGTGGAAAGACAGAGATCAGGGCCATCTTGCTTCACCACATGGCCAGAAAACAGGAAAAACAGTAGCTGATTTTGTAGAAAAAGCACCTCTGATGATGCCTCAATTTGGACATTTCACGGCCTTGGAACTGTAAGCTTTTACCCCAAAATAAATTCCCATTATAAAAGCCAATACTTTTCTAGTACTTTGTATTGGTAGCCACTTGGCAAACTAAAACACTCCCCAAATAAAGGTTAAATGTAGAAAATTTTCTGAGTGTTAAATGCCTTATTTTGCCTTCCTACCTGATTAACAGTTTGGCTGGGTATAGAATTTAAGTTTCAAAATAATTTTCCCTGGGAACATCGAAGTCTTGCTTTTTCTTATATCAATATTATCAATGAAAAGAGTGATGACATCTTATGCTTGTATTTGTGTAGATAATATTGTTTCTTCTCCCTGTAAGCTTCATGCTAGGGATTTCATACTTTCAACAGAATATTTGTAGGTATGGGACTTATTTATCTAGCTTGCCAAACAGTAAGTCTTTTACATCTGAAAGTCTTTTGTTAGTTCAGAAAAATTATCTTTTATTACCTATTTGAATACTACTTCCCCTACCTTGTCTTTGTTCTTGCTTTCTGGATTAGCTCAATATTAATAGCCTTCTATACCTATCTTCCATCTCAAAGTCTTTCTTATATTTTCCTTTTCTGTCACTCTCTGAATTCTGAGAAATTTGTGGAATTTACCTTCCAGAATAATAATTTAGTCATCAGCCATACCAATCAACATACGGTTCAGTTCTCCTACTGGTTTAATAAATTTATTTTGGGAAACTTATATTTCATATTTCAAGACCTTTTTTTCTCTGCTTAATGCTTTTTCATAGTAACCTATTCTTATTTATGAATACACTGAACTTTCAAATGTCTCTGAGGAGACTAATTCCATTTTTTAAATGTCTTCTTTCATTCCTTATTCTATTTACTCCATGGCCCATTGGTTTTTCACAAATATAGATATTTTTCTTTTAACAAATATTTGATTATTCTTGGATGATTGATAATTTTTTTTTTACTACAAAGCATACTGATTCACTAATATAGGTAGTTGGCAAAATTATTGTTTGCAGTTTGAAATAATGGTTTACCTAGAAGATCCATTGCTGAAAGGAGGCCTGACATAACATTCTCTGTTTGTGGTGGGAAGGGGCGAATCAGAGACAGTCTTCACTTTGGTGCAGAAGGTCCATTCAGCTTGGGCTTTCATTAGTAGTAAAGTAGGGAGGACTTTCCCCTCATTTGTGAAATTCTTCAGTGTGTTTCACCCCTTGGTGGAGCTTCCTTTCTTTCCTCCTATCTAAGTTGCATGTAAAGGTGCAGAGCTATTTCAAGCTTTGAGGACACAACACTCAAGACTTTCCTCAGGAAAATCTTCTCCTTGCTTTTATGAGTACTTCCTTTATCTGCATAGTGGGAAACTGTTATAGCCAATTGTTCTGAGACCTGGGACTTGCAGAGGAGGTAACTGAGCAGGAGATTTCATAAAGTGTCTTTTAATTCTTTGGTCCTCAAAGTGTGGAACCCGAGGCCTCTTCTTGGAGCTCTGCCAGGAAAAGAGGCTGACTCTCTCCTCCTCTCATCTTTCTCTTGTAGCTACAGGTTGACCTTCTGCATGATTCACTTTCTTTTTTTTAATATACAAATATAGCAAATATGAAATAATAAACAGCAAAGTACCCATCATCTAGCTTAGAAATAAAAACTTTACAAATATCACTGAAACCTTTGGGAAATCCCCCTCTCTTGATTTTCTTCATTGTCAGTTCTGAGCATAGTCTTGCTTGGGCCAATGCATCTCACAGTCATGTGTACCCCCACTCTAGTGGGACTCTGGGAGTTGCATGCACAGGTGGAGCAATGCTCTTACCTGTGCAGAATGGACTGGGAAGTGTAAGGTCCTGGATCTATACTCACCAACTTGGATCAGCTGGAAAAAACTGAGCCGAGTTCCTATTGGGATACTAGGATATGCCAGCACCTGGTTATAATGACTGAGAACTGGGATAGCAAGGGGCTGGGGAGAGCAGCATTTGGTAAAGTACACATTGCAGAGACCACTCTGTAAGTCTAGCAGGAATTTCTAGAGCTCTAAGGAGGCACAGAAGTCAACAATGACATCCAGAGTGTCTGAGGCAGGAGCAGGCCCCTCCTCATGGCAGAGTCCAGAACCAGGACAAGAATCGGCAAGCAGAGAACTAGCTCCAAGTCCTAGAGAGAATAGCTGCATAGGCAGAAGACATTCCAGGTGGGAGGTGGCATGTCAGGTCCCAGAAGCAATTCAGCTGCCAGAATTTGAAATCAAGATATAGCTTAGGTCTCAAGAGCTTGGATATGCTGGGCCCTGAAAATTGCAAGAGTGAAGTTGCAGATTGCTAGAGCTTGGAACTGCTTAAATTGTTCCAGCTGATGCTCAGAATTGATCCTGGACTAAATTGATCCAGGCCAAGTGGCCTCAGCTGTTGAGGAAGGAGGGCCATGGGGGAAGATAGAAGCCAGGAACCAGGTGTGACCTGATGCTATCACCTGACTTCATAGGGGCTTATGAACCTCTGTGAACAAGACAACATATCAGAAATCCTAAGACGAATGATTAAACTTATTCTGTCCTTTCTTCCACACCACAATAACACACATACTATGGGGAAAATACCCCCCAAGGACCAGGAAGACCTTGCACCTTTCCCAGGAAAGGTTTTGAGCACTTTCTCTGTGTGGGTGTTATGCTGTGCATTGGAACTCAAAGGGAGTAGGACAGTCTTGACTTCAGCAATTCTGCTGTTCACTGGAAAGTCAGATATGCTAAGAGATCATTTCATTCCATCTTGAAGGGCTGTGCTGGAGGTAAGCCATGAAGATGGAGGGGACAGGAGGAGCATGGGTGTCACAGGACAAGAAATGTTTCAGGAACAAGAACTTCAGTGCTTAATGTGAGTTGAATTGTGTCCCCCAAAAAGACATGTTCAAGTACTCATGCTTGGTCCCATGAATGTGATATTATTGGGAAATAAGGTCTTTGAAGATGCAATTATTAATATGAGGTTGTAATGTAGTACAGTGGGCCCTTAATACAATAAGACTGGTGTCCTCCTAGGAGAGCAAACTGGACTCAGACACACGGAATGACAAGGGGAGAAGTAAGTTCAAGTGACGACCAAGGCAGGCTGGGAGTGATGCAGTTACAAGACAAGGAACATCAAGGATGGCCAGCAACCACCAGATGCTAGAAGAGACATGGAGGGATTCTCCCTGACAGGTGTCAGAGGGAGCCTGACTCTCCTGCAACCTTGAGAGTGGACTTCTGGCCTCCAGAACTAAGACAATAAATTTCTGTTGTTAAGACCCCTATTTGTAGTATCTCATTAGGGCTGCCCTAGGAAACTAAGACTGTGCTTCTGGAGCACAATTCATCATAAGAATGAGGTCCTTACAGGTCATGAGCTTGGAGAGACCTGGGTGTGAATCTTCCCTCTGCTGCATACCCCCTGCAAACCTCAGTTTTCTCCACTCATCATTTGAGTCATCCAGGAATAAAGCAATAGGAACACCTTTATGCATTAGTTAAGTGCAAGAAGAAGATGTATACATAGTGGTTACTAGAACTGTTTGACCTTTCTGTTTTAGGATTAGGAAGCTACAGCCTCAAGAGGTGCATATGCTAAAAATTGGTAGTAGAGATGGATCAAACTCTACCCTCTTCTTACTAATTCATTCCCTTCCATTTTTCTTTATCCTTTAACAGATATATTTCCCTGTGCTTACCACATACAACTTCCCTGACAGATTGCATGTTATTTTTACCACAGACACCCACTGCCCCCTTATGTAATGAGGAGCCATGTTAGAATGGGGAGACCATCTCATCTATCTCCCCAAAGATAGAAAATTACAGTGATTGGTTTCCCTTGGCTTTATAGATCTGATTCCGTGAGAATTCCAAAGACTTCAATCAAAATGATGGGGAAAATACTATGAAGACATCCCTTGGGAGAAGCCTGAAGATGGTTTGGCTTCCTTTTTGTACCTTCCCACTCAGATGGCATGTCGTCTCCGAATCCATACTGAAAATAGACAATATCTCATCACTGGTGGGTAAAATTACTAACTACTGAGGATGAGCTCAAGATAACCACCTACTGAGAAAAGATATGGCTGGGATTATGCCAATAATTGGATCACCACTCCCGGAAGACTAATTTTTTGCAGCAAAGCATCCTTAGACACAGCTTCGCTATTGACAAAGACCAATGTTTAACGGTGAAGGTTTTGATTTCCATGAAGAAGTCGTAGGAATCCTTGGCTCCTTCTCTTCCTATCCCGGAGCTCTTCATCCCCCCGAAAGGAAGGTTCAGCTCTCTGATGAGCCAGCAGTTGGTCCACACCAACCCTGCTTGCAACTTCTTAGCTACCCGGTGGACACGTCCCACATTGCAAGACCACACTGTAGCTGCCAGGCCATATTAGATGCTGTTGGCTCTTTTAATCACTTCCTCTTCACTATCAAAGGGGACAATACAAGTCACTGGACCAAATATCTCTTCCTTCATGCAGCAGGATTCATCCTTAATGTCTGTTATTACCGTGGGAAGCATAAAGTAGCCTGCCTGATTTTGGGGTGGAAGGCTCAATTCATCCACTCCCTCAACACAAAGAATCCTGGCCCCTTCGGCATGAGCTTTCTTCACATAATCTCTGACCTGAGTGGGTGAGAATCATAATTAGCAACATCTGACCATCTGTGCTTCCAAAACTCAGCAGAAGTTTCCGTATTTTCTTATCTCCTTGGAGATATGTGGAAGGTCAAGCTAAAGGTGATTATCTCCTCACTGAGCTGCCAAGCCCAAGAGCTGAGGCACTCTATCCATCATTGTGGCACTCGATCCTCAGACATGTCAGGAGGGGAGTGATTTGGTCTATGTGTAAGTCCAGACACTCTGATAAGTGCTTCCCAAACACAATCTCACTTAATTCTCTCTAAAGCCTAGTTGGTATATATTATTATCTCCTATTTTCTAATGATATAATTGAGACTCAAAAGGATAAATGAACACCCCATGTTCACTAATAAATACCTAACTTCAAGACACATTCAGGTATATTCAGTTAACTTTTCAATGGGATATCTTTTCACTTTTGGAAGAGTACGTACATTGATGAAAATGGCAAATGGATGAGCCATAAGATTTATTTAAAGGCCAGGATGACCTTCAACAATGGCGAAGTTTCCAGATCAAATAATTTCTAATTTCTAGTCTCATTACTGATTATACCCTGAAAATATATCGAGGTAATATAGTATAACTATAATGGAAAATAAATCATGTAATAAGTTAACCTGGTAAGTGGTAGAAGTTCATTAATAATGGTTATACAAATGACTGACTTCAATATTGATATATTTTATATACATAAATGTGTATATTCCATATGTGGAAATTATTCTACCCCTAAGGGGTATTATCAGCTTAGATATTATCAGCTTAAGTGGGAAAAATAGGCCTGAAAATTAAAGGTATAGAACAACAGAAAGCGGTTGGACACTAAAAGGATCAAACAAACTCAAGCAGTTGGGTGCCTGCCTACCACATGGGAGGTCCCAGGTTCAGTTTCTCAGTGCCTCCTAAAGAAGATGAGCAAGACAGCAAGTTGGAACAACGGGCTGGCATAGCCAGCTTACGCAACAAGATGACACAATGAGGAGACACAATGAGAGACACAACACACAGGAAGCGTATGTGGCTCAAGCAATTGGGCCCCTCCCTCCCACATGGGAGGTCCCAGGTTCAGTTCCCAGTGCCTCATAAAAAGAAGACAAGGGAGCAGATGTGGCTCAAGCGATTGAGCACCTGCTTCCCACATGGGAGGTCTTGGTTCGGTTCCTGGTGCCTCCTAAAAACAAAAACAAACAAAAAGCAAACAAATGAAGGTATTAACTCAGGGGAGCTGATGTGGCTCAGTGGTTGAGCTCTGGCTTCCCACATACAAGGTCCTGGGTTCAGTCCCCGGCCCCAGTATGAAAAATAAAAATAAATTTGAAAAAAAGACGACGACGACGAGCAGACACAGAGAGTTTTTGTGAACAGATACAGAGAGCAGACAGCAAGCCCAAACAAGGGGAGGGGAGAAAAAAATAAATAAACCTTTTTTTTAAAAAAGTATAGAACAACAGACAAGTAGTCAAAGGCAGAATATATTTTGAAATGATGTTTTAGATGCCAACTCATCATTTAACTATCTGAGCATCTGTCCCAAAATTGATTAGTAAATACTTAGTATAGAAGAATATTCATTGTAGAGCTACATTCTTATTTTCCATGTAAAATACATTAATGTAATTATATTCTATTCTTAATGTTCCCTCAGTTTGTCGAACACTTAATAAGCCAAGAAGTAAAGTCTTTTTAATAAAGGAACATCTTCTGGATTTTTAACTCCTTCCACAATATCTCCTTCCCCAACATCCAGAGTGATCTCAAGCTTTTCCAGAATTTGCCCTGTTCTAATTTGTGTGTAGAGACTAAGTTAGATCTCTAACTCTCTTTCTTCTATCCTCCTGCCCTTTTGAAACAACCCACCTTAATTAAAAGATGCCAAAGACAAGCATCCTGTGTGAACCAGGGAAGTCAGAGGAGGGACACTGAAGGTCTTTGGGATGCAGTAGCCAGGACTTTTGTCAATGATCCAGAACAGGACAAGAAGAGAAGTGGCTTCAGATGACCATGTCCAAGCAAAATTACATGATTATCTCAAAGAGGATCTTGGGATGATAATACATGATAGGACATGCCTGTTTTCAAATGGTGACCCTATCAAATATTTAATATAAAAGGTGATCCACACTAAATTGAACTCATTTACCACAAACAGCATCACTGCATGAGTAGAATGATATCTACACTAAGAGCTTGGGAGATGTGGTTTTCCATTTTCAATAAAATCTGAAGAAAAATGTGACTGGTAATATGCTATGATATGTAAAGAATTATAAAACCTTGTCTTTGAAGTGAGAGAGTAGAGAGCAGTTAGTACATAATAGCTTTGAACATAAATTCAGAGTATAGAGTTTAGAGGAGGAGCTGAGAACTGGACTATGTTCAATCTCAGTTCCTTTATTTACTAAGAGATTTTTTAATGCTCCAAGACTCATTGTCCTCACATGAAAAACAGGATTAATACTACCACTTATCCAGAGGGCTCATGAGAGGCTTAAAGAAATGACAGATGTAAAATATTTACCATAATGTCTAAGTCTCTTATTTATTTGTTTGTTTTTGGGAGGTACCGGGGATTGATCCCAGGACCTTGTCCATGGAAAGCAGGTGCTCAACCACTGAGCTACATCCACTCCCCTTAAGTCTCTTTTCAGTGCCACTTAGTAAGGTTGATGGTGATGAAGGTGATGATGGTGGTGGTGGTCGTGATGGTTGTGGTGGCACTGGTGGTGATGATAATGATATGATGTGTGACCTGACACTTACTAAGAGACTGTGCTGGTTAATTTTAGGTGTCAACTTGTCTAGGCTTTGATGTCCATTCTTTTGGTCAAACACTGGTCTAGATGTTTTTATGGCAGCATTTTCTAGATATCTCAGGTTACTGTCAGTAAAGGAGTTCACCCTCAATGATGATGATGGGCCTCATCCATCAGCTGGGGACAGTAGGAGCAAAGAACTGAGGTCTCCAGAAGATAAAATACTGCCCCAAGTCTGCAATGTCAACTCCTCTCTGAGTTTCCAGCCTGCTGGCTTCTTCTATAGCCATCAGACTCAATACATCAAATACCAACCTTACTGGAATTTCCAGCCAGCTAAGCTGCCCTACAGATTTCAGACTTACCAGGCTGCACAATCATGTGAGCCAATTCCTTAAAATAAGACATACACAGATAGACAGACAGACAGATCCTGTTTGTTCCTTTCACTGCAGAGCTGTGTTAGCCTCTTGTTTGGATGAAAGTACCATGGTAATGTTAAATGTCAGTAACAGGGAAAGGTGGGGTGAGTGGTTATGGAAATTCTGTCTACATTCTCTTTGAAACTTTCTGTTAATCTAAATTATTCCAAAATAGAATGTTTTTTAAAAAGCATTCAATTAGATAGAAAACTGACAGAAATATTAGCAGCTCTTAAAACTTCTTTTTGAAAAATAAGTATGTGCTCACACATGACCAGATAACATTAAATGTTTGAATGTGGTCATGAAAAACACTGATAACTGCCTCCTCAATTCCAGGGTGATCCACAGTAGCTAGGTACGCTACATTGAAATGATGTGAATATAACATAACAAACATGTTTATAGATGCCTATTATTCTCAGGCATAATTTGGTCTTGGGGAAGTTGGTGTTTCTAGACAGAGATGTGTTAGGGAGAGGAAAGCAGGCACCATGTCTAGGGTCTTGTCCTTGTTTCAAGTCTGTAAAAATATCAAACATTATTTGTAGTTTAGATCTATGGGGGATTGACTATGGCTTTGGGCCACAGCTTCTGGTGGCTGACATATCCTAAAGGAAAGGAAAATCCCTCATTTCCCTTTCCTTTAGGAAAAGATGGGATGGTAAATATATGGTGTAGAAGATGGATAATTTTGGAAATAACTAAGTTGAGTCAGTTTATTACATTGGGGAGGTGCAAGGGATGAAATCAATTGGCACAATATTAGGAGCTCAAACACAGCAAAGCGTCCTATGTCCCTGCCCCCTGCAGGCACAGCCTGGACCTGATCAAGGTGAGGAAACATGACCCTGCAGGTGGGGCCTTCTCCTTCCTATGTGTACGTGCAGGTGGGCAGGCACCTGCTGGGTGAGCCCTCCACTACTACCTGCTCCCGCTGGATGCTGAGTCTACAGCAGTCAAGTTCCTGGAAATCACCTGGGTAGGAACCACCTGCTGCAAACTCCTCTAGGGAGGAATGAATCCCAGACCCTGGCCCCTCCCAGATCCATCCAGAAGCACTAGGCCTACCTGGTCAGTTTCAAAGTTGGATTCTAACCAACAACCTGCTGAAAAAGCAGGGAATTTGGTTCTCCTTGTGGGATCATGCAAAGAATGCAAGGATTGGGGTGCCTGTTTTTACTGACAAAAATTTGCATATTCCACACTAAAATGATCTGACACCAAAAACATGTAAATTCTGTGTGTTTGTTTTATGGGTAATTAAAGCTACTGGGAGTCAGCAAAAAAAAAAAAGTTTGAGCATTTGGGGGATATCCAAATGTAATGCAAATATGGTGTTTTCAACTAAAACATGTTATCAGCAAAAATTTTGTATCTTTTTTATAAGTTGATTCTTAACAAACTCAAGCACATAGAAAAATATGAACAGCAGAAACTTTTCCACTTGACCATTTAATGTAGTTTTCAAAATCTCAAATGAAGTTTGACAAATAATTTGACTGTATTTTTGAAATTCTTAATTGACATTTAAAAGTTTGAATTGATATAATTTTGAGGCAATAAAAACCCGTATGTATCCAAGGCTTTTAAGAACCAACGATTCAGTGTTACAGCTGCCTGTGCCATAAGGTGGAATATCCAACACTTATATCAATGAAAGGCTGAAGAGTTAAAGGAAGTTTAAGCAAAACCTCAAAGGCTTCTGTTTGTCTTTGGGTCCCTTTCTTGTGTTAAAGTTAATGTTCACTGATATTAGATGCTTCATGTCCATGTATTTGTAAGTATTTTCCTGCAGGGAGGCTGAGCTTTTGCTTTTGCATTTATTGTGTTTTCATTTTGAAACCATGGACAGGCCAAAAGCAGTTTGTGGGGGGATGTCTTCTGTTCCTATAAGCATTTCTTCAGAGCTTGTGTTAACTGCAGGACATATATTCTGATCATGCACAGAAAACAATGACTCTTGTCCCTCAGTTGACCTTTGTCTCACCAGGAACAGAAGTCTCCTCCCTCAGAATCAAGATTACTGGGACAAGGAGACATCAGAAGCAGATCAAATGTGAGAGGTCTTTCAACAAGGAAGATCTGGCCTAAAATCCACTCCACCACACATGAACATCTCTATAACTAACCAAATGGACTTGGCCAAATCAAACCTTCCCACTCACCTCCCATCCCATAAAATCTCCCTTAACTCTCAGATCAGCAAGACATTTGAGCTGTGAGTCCCCTCTCCATGCCAGTCAGCCTTGCATTAAAGCTCTTTCTTTTCCCAAAATCCCAGTGCCACAATATTGGCTGCTGTGGGCATCAGGCAGTGAGCCCTTGGTCAGTAGCAGTTTTAGAATCTTGCTTAGTACATTATGTATATACATCACAGCCAGGGACAACATAACTCCGATCTTTGAGCAAGTCTGAAAATAAGTCAACTAAATTGGAAATATCAGCACTAACTCAGGAACTCCTTCAAAGGGCATGTTACAAGGTTTAAAGCTGTTATGGGTTGCATTGCATCCCTCCAAAATATATGTTGAAGTCCTAATCCCTGGTATACCAGAATGTGAACTTATTTGGTAATAGCATCATTGCAGATGCAATTTGTCAAGATGTGGTCCTACTGGAGTGGGGTGGGCCCTTAATCTGATATGACCAGTTGTCCTTTTAAGAAGGGGAGAAGACACACAAAGACAGGTGGGGAGGAGGCCAGATGTGGATGGGGCAGGGACAGGAGTGATGCTGCCACCAGCCAAGGAACACCTGAAGCCACCAGAAGCCAGGAGGGAGGCAAGGAAGGTTTCTTTCCTAGAGCCTACAGGAGGGAGCATGGCCATGCCAACACCTTGATTTCCAATTTCTGGCCTCCAGAACCATGAGAAATTAAATTTACTTATATTTTTAAGCCCCCCAGTTGGTGGTACTTTGTTAGGCAGCCCCAAGAAGCCAAGACAGCCACCAAAATGAGTCGATCTGCAACGTCAATTCTCACAAAGGCACTGTAGGGGTGGTGGGGAGGGATTACCCATTATTTAATTGATACAGAAAAGTTAAGTGCATTGAATGGTTTAATTGATATATCCCCCACAAAGAGTAAGCTATTTGACAACGTGTAAAAATGAAGAAAGGGTTTATGTGTTGAGCTGATACAGAGAACTTTGAATCTCAGGTAGGTAAGTGAATTGCAAAGGGGACCTCAGGCAATTCAGGTAGACCTGAGTCTACCAGAAGAGACTTCTGGAAGTTAACATTTGCTTTTGCCCATCTCCCAGGGAGCACTCAGGGTCATGCCAAAGTTGTATTCACCAGTTATTTTCCTGTGGTGGGTGGGCAAGCATGCAGCTCTCATATCCTGTCCAGAACAGCCAGACAAGAGCACAGATAAGGAGCTTCTCACACCTGGTAGGATCCTCCTCAAAGTGGGGAGGGGATCATTCACAACTGTGGATCCCTACGGGCACTGGGAGACCACTGCCTAAGCACGTGCAATCCTGCAGAAAAACACAGAGCCATGCTGGCTAGCTTCCCTTTCAATTAGTGACCACAAGCCTCAAGCAAGCCCTTCCAGCTGCTCACAACACGGTCATTTCTGAACCGGTTCTCTCTTCCCTCCTCTTCAAATCTCCAACATTGTCTCCCCTCCTCCCTCTTGGCTGGTGGTCCTGTGTGGCAGTTTGAGATTATTTATGAATCTCAAAAAGAGAAAGTTTATGCTCCTCTGGGTGTGATACCCTTTGATTGTATTCAATTCAAAGGTTTTTAAGTTTACTTGATAAAATCAATTTAGGGCTTTTGATTCATCCACGTCAGTAGGGCATGACTCAGGTTGAGTCCCTGCCCCCTTGGTATAAACTGGCACTCACTCAAGAAGGCACAAGAAGAGAGAGAGCGCTATGTTGTGTTTGATCCTGGGGCCCCAGGGAGATAAGCCATTCACCTGATAGTTTGCAGCTGATGAGAAACAGCAGCTGAGGAGTGGAGAAGGCCCTGAAAGAAATGAGCCCTGTGCCAGAGACTGATATAGGAAGCCCTGAGAGACCAGGCAGAGATTGCCCGCCATCTTGCTTCAGCATGTGGCAGCTGACTTTGGTGAGAAAATACCTCTTATGATACCTTGAGTTGGACTTTCCATGGCCTTGGGACTGTAAGCTTTTACCCCAAATAAAGCCAAATTGCAAAGGGGACCTCAAGCAGTACCAACAGATTTCTTTTACTTTGCATCAGCATCCCTTTGGCAGAGTAATACACTCTGCTTCCCATTTCACTGAGAAAATAGAAGA